>LOEQ01000886.1:13955-24499 GCA_001685075.1 Bramus lutescens
CTGGCAGTCCTGGGGCTCACTACATAGGCCAGAGCAGCCTTAAATCCACAGGGATCCTCTTGCCTCTGCCTCCTAAGTGTTGGGAACAAAGGTGTGCGCCACCATGCCCAGCTGATTCAAATAACACTTCTTTGGTGAATCAATGAGATATCTCATCATAGAAAAATCTGGGGAAGTAGAAACAGAATAAATGAACAATGAAAAGAACACTTGATGTCATTCACAGAAACTAATTTGCTCTCATTGCAATCCAGACTAGCATCATCAGGACTCACCTAGACATGCTGACCCAGACCCACAGAAGCTACGGATCTGCGTCTTTAACCAGCTACTCTAAACACATGAAGAAGTACTATTCTCACCATGTTTATCAGCTAAGAGGAGGAAGGGAAGAGGGAGAAGGGGAGGACTCCAAATTGGCCCGTTGTCCAATGCCACAGTCCTTGCTAATCTGAATTTTGGCGAAAGAACTGGGGGAAAGGTGCTCAGATGTATTTAACTTACCTGAAGCACTTAGAGACCCAACATGACAAAGCTGGCAGGAATTGCTATTTTTCAGTACACGTTTCCCATTTATTCTAAGAGTGGAACTAATTTCTCTCTTCCTTTTCCTTCTTCCTCCTTTGAGATCAGTTGGGTCTGACACAGACAACAAGACTAATCTATTTCTCCAGTTCCTTAGCTAGAACTACAATATCCATACATTAAGTTCTCTTTCTTTTTGGATGTAGGAAAGAGACAGAATCATACAGTAGCTTGGGCTGGCTCAAGTTCCTCAGTGTTGTGCTTACAGGTCTGAGCCTCAGTATCTGGCTATTTTGGTTCTTGGGGAACACTTACTAAGCTGAAAATATTTAGAGTTACACCTTAATGTTCAACTACAAGGGTACAGTGGTCTGCTCCTGGCTTCTAATGATTCAATTCCCAAATGGAAATCGTTGTTAATGTCTTTTAGGCTACAGCTTTGTGCCAGTATTTGGAAGACCATACTGAAGAATTAAATCTCCGAGATGCTAAAATACTTGAAATCGGTGCTGGGCCAGGACTTGTTTCCATCGTGTCCAGTCTTTTAGGTTTGTTTCTTCTTGTTCCCATTTCAAAGACATCTCTTCGGTGACAATACTGACTTCTTACTGCTGATAGGGTATGACTTGGCTTCAATTTCACTGAATCATTCCCAAATGTCACATGACAGGCATCATTAGTTATTCAGAGGTACCAGTCTTGGAGAAGCTAGTCAGCTATTTCAATTCATCTAGTTTTCAGGCAAGGAAGTTGAGAGTCCAAAGGTATGAAACCAAATCCCTTTGACATTCATGAGTGGGGGTGGAGGTTCAAATTGGGGTGCTACTGACATCAAATGTGTTGCACAGAGAGCACAGGTCAGGAACATAGGAGAAAACTGTCCAGCTTAAATAACAACAGCTTGCTCAGCCTATACCAACAAAGACATGGTTTAGAGATGCAGATGGTCACTGTCTGTCTTCTGGTAAAGGAAATTGTGGTTGCATTAGCATCTCTCTTTCTTTTAGGAGCTCAAGTCACAGCAACAGATCTGCCTGATGTCCTAGGAAATCTTCAATACAATCTTTTAAAAAACACACTGGAATGCACAGCTCATCTGCCTGAAGTGAAGGAACTGGTATGGGGGGAAGACCTGGACCAGAAATTCCCTAAGTCAAACTTGTATTACGATTACATCCTGGCCTCTGATGTGGTCTACCACCACTACTTTCTCGATAAGCTTCTGGCTACCATGGTACACCTTTCCCAGCCAGGCACTGTGCTGCTCTGGGCAAACAAATTCAGATTCAGCTCTGACTATGACTTTTTAGATAAGTTCAAGCAAGTTTTTGATACCACTCTCGTGGCTGAACATTCGGAGTCATCAGTGAAGCTTTTTAAAGGGATACTAAAATGGGGCTGATATGTAAAGGGCCTTTCAAAGTATCAGTGTCTGGTGAGGGCTCAGAAGGCACACTGTACCATACTGCTATAGCTAGAATAAGTGCAACTCAATACGACCAAACTTTCCAAGATGAGAGAACAACATGGTCAGTCTAAGTATCTACAGAGAGCAACACAGAAACGTGAAAGCTGTCTTGCTAACTCCCCAAGAACCTTAGTTAAGTGCTGAATATATTTTACACAAAGAACTTAATGAACAAGTGGGTTCTTCCTACTTGTTTCTACTATACTGCCTGGACTTGACATGTGCCAATATGCTTTTGTCATAATTACTGACACGCAACTTAACGGTCTATGTAGCCCAGGGCAACTTTGAAATACACACCGGCCTTAGTCTCCTGATTACAGGTTTGTGCCACAGTGATTGGCATACTGCGGCTAGGACATGTATATGGGCTGTAGCAGAGAGATGGTAACACTGACTAAAGGTGCGAACACGGAATCTCCTGGAACGAAGAAACAGATGTCTTTAGAGAGACGGCTTGGCAGCTGAGAGCACCGGCGATGCTGTCATGGGGACTGGAGTACGGATCTCAGCGCCCATATAACAAGCTGCTGTTCAGCAAACAACTCTTTACAGCCCTAAGGGATCTGATGCCCTCTTCTGGATTCTAAGCACCACAGGTACACACACTGACACATACCTGTGCACACTCAGACACATATGTATCTAAGTGAAAATTTCTCTAGAGAACTTATAATTACTTTACCTCAGCTACATGTAAAATTTCCCATTAGACTTCTATATTGCCTGCTTTTCCCCCACAAATTTCTTATTAAAATTCTTACATTAGAAAAGAATGCAATTACTTGTTCTCATAAGGCAACATAAAAATGAAAAAAATAAGTGTCACAAGGCTGGGGTGATCAGTCAGTTATGTGCTTGCCACGTAAGTGTGAAGACCTGGATTCAATCCTTCAGAACCATATAAAAAGCGGGGCACAAGCAGTATACTCCTGCAATCCCAGTGATGGAAGACACAGGAAGATCCCTGGTGCTTGCTGGATAGTAACTCTTACCCTAATCGTTGACCTTGTCTCAAATATAAGGTAGGCAGTGATGGAGGAAGATACCCAGTGTTCACCTCTGGCTCCCACACAAATGTGCACATAGATGAACATGTACACTTGCCCCATACACTAAAGTTTTTCTTTTGAGAAAGGAAAAACAAAATTCTGACAACCATTATCACACACACATACACACAATTATGTATCTTCTACTTTCACTAAATAAATAAACACAACTCATCATGGCCAATGCATTAGCTATGCTTTCCTAAAAAGGAAGAAAACTTTTTGCAGTACTCTGCTTTAGGATACAGGACTTACAGGATCAAGTCTCAGAGAAGAAACCACCCAGGAAGGGACAGAGTGGCAAACACGGGGTATTTGTTTGAGAACTCCATATAGTTTTACTTGCTGTTACTTCCCTGTTGAGTAAGGGTAGAAGTCAATCTGGAAATCACTGGTTTCTCAGGGTGAATTTCAGTGACTGAGTATGATAAAGCCATGGGATAGCCATGATGGTGGTGGGGTCAATGAAGCAAAATAAAGTTCAGAAATACACTCCCATCCATACTCCACCAATTCTGAAAAAGGTATGAGGGTCACTCAATGGGAAAGTACATTCTAAGTCACAGATGCAAGAATAAACCCCTGTACACAGCCGTATAGCACACCCTTGGATCTTGTCCAATTCCACAGTCCAAACAAATAGTAATATAGCCTGAAATATATGTGCTAATAACTAAAATGTAAAACACAAAAGGGTCAAAGTCTTTGTGATCTTGATGCTATAATTAAAAAAAAAAAGCATGAGAAAGATGGATGCCATGTGACAGAGCTCATGTACTCATGTAGAGGGTTTTTTTTTTTTCTTCATGAAGGGGAGAGAGAAGACCAGCCTCTGGGAACAGGATCAGCAAAGAAGAGAGAGGGGGGGGACAGACAGAAAAGCAGGGAGAGAACAGACAGAAAGAGAAAGATCAAAGGTGGGCAGGGCCCATTTAAATGTTCATAGCAGGTGCTCTAAGTGGCTGCAGCTGAAGATTTATCCCAGAACCCCAAGGTCAGACTAGTACAGGTGCTGAATACTAACAGACCTCCCTTATTATTTATTATAAAAAGATGAAGAGTTAAGAAAGGTGAGGCAGGGATGTTCTCAAGACTACTTCTTGCTGACCTGGGGGGAGGCGTCCTTCATCTTCGGGGGACCTGGGAAAGCTGGGGTGCTGGACCCGTCCTAGAGCAGCTGGCTGTTTCACTTCACTGCCCAGGCTCTGTGCTGTTCAAGGTGGATCCAAATCAACTCCTGACGACTTTTAACACCTGACCATTTCCCATCCCTATAACCCAGCTCTACAGCCAACAGCTGATAGCACAACAACAAAGACTGATTAGGTATGGTCAGTGGGTCTCCCAAAGCATCTCAATGGGAGCAAGGATGTATTAACGATGACACAGTTCCCATGAATGAGGCAGAGAAGACCCAAGGGTCTGCAATTACTAGTGTCCTAGGAATTCAGAGAGGGTTGATTCTCAGACCACATGGGCTGCTTTATCAAACGGATGGAGCAGGGGCCAAGGACTCTGAGGCTGAGACACAGTCACCTTTTACCAGGACTTCAAGAAAAGCCAGAAGGCGAGGAGAGGACAAAATTTGGAAGAGGCTTCACCAAAGAAGCAGCACATGTCTAATAAGCATATTATTTATTGTGGGAATGCAGATTAAAACCACAAAGAGACAACACAACCACTACCCAGTTTAAAAGTAACAGAGAAGGATGAAAAACAAAACCACCACCACCACCATCACAACAAACCCAACCCCCACAAAAGCCATCACTTTGCAAGCAAGAGATTCAATCAGTAGTTATGTTAGAAAACGATTTGAAAGTTTCTTACATTAACAAAAAGGCCAATAAACAGCAATTTTTTTTCCAAAATATTTCCTTTTTAAATTCCACAGTACATACAAACACCCATGTGAGCAGATAAACAGAATGAAGTATATCATATAATAGCTTTTTTTTTTTTTAGTATTAATCAGTCATGAAGTACACCATAAGGCCGGCCTACAGTGCATTAAACTCAAGAATATGGCACTAAGGAAGCCTGAAGAGATTTCAAATTTTGTCATTCCACTTTGAGAATGGGTAGGAAACTCAAGAGTAGTGATTCAAAGCAGGCCATGGCTTGTTTAGGGACAAAGTAGGAATGGAAAATGACTGCAAATGGACAAATGATTTGTTTTAAAATCAGGTTGTACCAGGTGGCACCCGGGAGGCAGAGGCAGGTGGATCTCTGCGAGTTTGAGGCCAGCATGATCTACAGAGCAAGTTCCAGGACTGGCTCCACTGCTACTGAGAAACCCTGTCTCAAAACAAACAAAAACAACAACAAAAAAAAAAAGAAAGAAAAGAAAAAGACAGTAACAGGTTGTGCTACGGCTTGGTGACATGGCTCAGGAGATAAACAAGCCTGCCTGAGTCTAATCTCCAGACTCCACAGGCAGATGAGAATCAACTCCCACAAGCTGTCCTTTGACCTCGGTGTATGTGTGTGCACATGCCACACAGATAAACATAATGAAAAGTTAAGAAAATTCAAAGGGAGCCCAATTTCTTCTCAAATGTTCTATCTTTGAAGTATATAATGCAGAGAAATTACAGCAACTGGATCCTGTTTTCTAAGTACCACCTTGGACTTAGAAATGTATCTTATAAGTATTTCCAGGGTAAGAGAGAAACACTTTTACAAAGTATGGACTGACTATATTAAGTAGACAAACTGCTGTCTGGTGTCCAGTACACAGTTTATCACAGGACCACCATAGCTCAACCAGGGCACCAGACACAGAACAGCGCCCTGGCCCCGCACCCCCACAGGAGTTCAACTCCTTGAAAACCTTTCTTGTCCTTTAGACCTCAACTCACTTTTCCACTGCAGCAAATTTGAAGCAAATAGCAGAAAAATTTTTTCATCTCCAAGTTCAGTTTGTCTCAAAGTATGAGATATAACTGGATAAACATTTTTTTGCTTTGTCTTGGTTTTTCAAGACAGGGCTTTTCTTTGTGGCCTTAGCTGTCCTGAAACTCACTCTGTAGATTAGGCTGGTCACAAATTCACGAGACTCTTAAGTGTTGGGATTAAAGGCATGGACCACCATGCCCAGCTTTAAAATACAAATTTTAAAAATTAAGTACACGAATTTCATTGTCTCATGACATGACATTTCTAGTATCTCAACAGAGACCCTCAAAGGTCTGTTTCTTTTCTTTTTTTTTTTTGGTCTATTTCCATTTGCTGTTCCCATATGCTCCTGTTCTTGTAAAAGATACATTCTGATGCCTCAGACTTGGAATCAGCTAGGGCAAGCCTAGACTAGATCAGTCAAGTTATAACACAAACTGCTGCTGAAAGCTGAGTTTTGAGGTAGTCTACTCAAGGAATCATTGCTGGCATGTGCTATGTATTAACTTGCAAATTCACATACATGAGTCCAAAAGCAATTATTATAGCTCCTCTATGTCCTCTGCATGTTTGCTAAGAGCTGGCAGTCTGTTCCTCAATGCACTTGGGGTGTGTGGCTGGAATGCACATACATTGAACTCACTGCGGGACTGTCGTTAATCACTGTATGGACAAGGACTGAATAGACCATACAGTTGCTAGCTGTTCAAGAATTCTCACACAAGTAGGGCTTCTACATGAAATTAAACTAGCACTTTTGTATGCCAGTGAGCACTTAGTACTTTCTAAGAGCAAAGCTCCCATCATACCCTAACTAGTAGATCCAGAGGGTCAGGATTCTGTCAAGGGGAGTGTTTTGGGGAACGCTCTCTCACTCACCTCCCTGCATGTTTGCTTCTTACTTTACATCCCACATGTAGAGGATGAAGACACTGGTATTTTCAAATCCTGCCTTATTGAAAGATAGAGAAGAAAACATAACACAAAAGCTGCAGGTAATTTGAAGAAGCAATTTTTGAATGCACCGTGATCAACTGAAGGGCTTTTAAGTGGCTGCAAGATCAGACAGCAAAGACACATTATCCAGCCTCTGGCCAAATCACTAGAGTAACGGGCACCACAAAGGTGTGAGTCTGTGTGTCTAAGAACAGGGCTGGCCTCTTCAAAGGGGAAAAAATGTAATTCTTGGATGCAGGTAATAGTACTAGAAGGACTAGGAATCCCATGATGACGAACTGCTTATAATTGGAAAGAGCTGAGGAAGTAATCATTAGTACACACTCTGCAGCTCTAATGTTTCTTTAGGATGATATCTTTTCACTGTCCTTTAGTTTTCAGTGAAAAGAATCCAAGCATTTGCTAAAATGACTTTCAGTCACTACCCCATCCTTGCATCTTTCCTTTCAGTTTCTTTTTTGCACGTGTGTGTGTGTGGGGCGGTTAGGGTTGAGGACATGTTCTAGTCTAGAGTTTACTTGAGTTCATCTGTTCTTAGGAAGCACAATATAATCAGGACAAAAACAGCAGGTAACATGCAGCACCTTGACTGTCCCAGTTACAGACTGCACAATGAAACTGTTTACAAGAATAGCTCAATGGTAATAGTTTACTGGCCCCTCCCTACCTGAGATACTTCACAGGTAGGGGCAAGACCTAGTAGTAAAATAGATTCTGAAATTAATAAAAGGTCATTCTGTATTGACCTTTGGAAACTGCCCTCATCTTTCTGAGCCTTTCAATTCTGTCACTGAGCTAAGACTGGAAGTAAGTGCCTGCATGTGTACAGGTGAAAATACATATAATGATGTGAGAGGTCATGCATGTGGCTGTCCATGGATAGATGTTAAAGACTCCAGATCTTGCAGAAACTGTATGCAAAATATTTTAAAGCATATTTGCATTTTCACAAGGCTCTAATGTTTTTATCAGATTAAAAAACAAATACAAATGATAGACAGTAGATTAACTAGTGGATCTTTTATAGCAGTAAACCAAGGGATGAAGATCACACAATCCATGCATGCACACACACAAGTGTACACACACATACAGACGCTTTCTATTAGATTAACTACAGATTTTTAAAAATTATCTGTTTCTGTCTTTATTTTATGGAGCCAGGAATACTAGAAAAAAAGATAAAAGTAAAAAAGTTAAACATACACAGGATTTAAACACATGATAAGCATTAGAAATATATTCAAATAATTGCAAACCCATAAGAAAAATTATTAAAATATATTACCTTATTTTTTGGCCAACAGATTAAATAAACTGTTCTAACACCAAATTTAATTTATTAAAAAAGATTAGGACCAAGTTTAAGGAGCTTCAATATTTACTTTTATTATTTATAAAAAAATTAAGGTATCAGAGTACAAATCATGTACTGGGCCTGTGGTTTTGCACATTTATTCATGTGCTTTACATGATTTCAAGGTTATGAACATACTGTGTGTATCTTTACAATACCTGATAGATTCAGCTGTCTGACACTGACACATGAAACTTTAATGCATTCTGATGCTGTGTACTTGAGGATGCTGGAAAAATAACTTGTCTGTTATGAGTCCTTTGGGAAGATTTCTGTAACAGGTGTCCTCCCTCAGTTGCCATGTTAATGCGACCCTGCCTCCAACTAATTTCCTCATTAGGAAAAAGTCTGGAAATGACGTTCTCTTAATTTTGAGTCTAATAAATAATTTAGCTACTCCTATTACAGCTTTTTAAGGCTTTTATATAATTAGAAAAAGAAAAAAATGAACATGTTTTAACCTTTTGATTTATAAAACAAAAAATAGGATTTAACAGTTTTACAGTTAAAATTCACAGATGAAAACTCATGCATGTAAGCAGCTGCACCCAACTCATAGTGCTGGGGCTGGCAAGTAGGATATGCCCTGCCCTTGCCTAGTGGGGGAGGCAGTAGGAAAACAACATGATGTCAGAGGTCTAGATTTACATGTAGTAAGTCACACGCCAGTGAGTTCTCTGATAAATACACACAGTTTTAATGATCACTATTGGATAGTGGATGAAAACATGCATTAGTTAGACTAAAAATGCCACACATTTGTTCACTATAAAATTTTCTTTTTGGAAATTTAAAGTCTTGGTTCTTATTTAGAATACACAATAATCAGGAGGATACATGATGGGAAGCCAGTTTTCAGTAAAAGATGCACAATGGGTCCATCCAAGTAACTTCATTAGCTATAATAAAACAGAGCATTAGTAAATGAGATGGCAGTTCAACGTCCAAACTTCAGAATAATTTAGTAATAATACAGTAACAACACACGGCCAGAACCTTCCTTCTATCAGTCTATCCATCCACTGACTGGTGTCCTTCTTAACAACCAATCCTGTTCAGGAGCACAATCACATAGAAACAACAGAGTTCTCCTAACCTAGTCAAGATCCAAAAGCCTGAAACTGTCTTACTATTTGGACTGACTGATGAAGGTAGACAGAAAACAAGATGACATTAAAATAATTTTTCTTCATATCTCAAACTAACTTGTGGAGAAAATTCCAACTAGTTTTCCTGTTTACATGTATGGTAAACTAACAAAGATGAAAAATCATCTCAGACAAAAATTCAAATATAAACTTCACAAATTGAACCATCTTACAAACAACCAAGTCAACACACATTGAGAAGGAATGCTTCCTTCCAAAAGGAAAACATTGTCTTCTAACTAATGAGAGTAATTAATTCACTTTTGACCTTGTTGAAAACATTCAAGGATAATAGGTCTCTGAACAGCTGTGAAAATGGTTTAGAAATTTGGATGGCTAAAAGTGGTCTCTTATGCATTTATTATACAGTTCATATTGCTTTAGTAATGGTACCAACTGGCCACAATAAAATATGTAATGTTATAATGAGAACAGGTGTTTTTTTCCCAGTGCTCTTGTCACTATACAATATGGAAATGATACACAGTATAATTTAGACATCACTTACTTGAATACAATTTTTCCAGTTTTCTTTTGTTGGTTTTTCTTCTACAAGTTTAGTTGCAAACTTAAGGCCTCTCCCATACATCTTATTCACTAATGCATGCTTGTATGCAAATGTTAAAACCTATGATATAAAACAAAATAAAAATGGTTAATGGAGTATTTCTATTTCAAGGCATATAGCTTTAACAATGAAATAAGGCTTTCACAGAAGAATAGCTGTGTGTGTGTAGGAATACATGTGCAGAGTCAGAGGTCAACACGGTATCTTTCTCAATTTCTCTACATCTTATTAATGCTGATTTGGCTAGACTGCTAGACTCACAGATCATCCTACCCCTGCTCTGGATTAAGGGAACATGTCATGATGCTTGGTTTATTTTCACATTGGTGCCAGAAATTGAACTCAGGTCCTCACACTTGTGTGGCAGGCAATTTACTGACTGAGCCATTTTCCCAGTCCCTGGAAGCCTATTGCTTTCAAGCCTGAATAGAGCGCATCAGGGAAATGAAGAAGACAATGAAGATGAAGACGAAGATGAAGAAGAAGGAAAGAAAGAAGGAGGAGGAGGAAGAGGAGGAGGAGGAGAATGAGGAGGAGGATGAGGAGGAGGAGGAGAATGAGGAGGAGGAGG
>LOEQ01000886.1:29281-40033 GCA_001685075.1 Bramus lutescens
GGGGGGGAATGCAGAGTTCAGAAGGAAGTTGTTCTGACACAGGTGCTCTATTCTTGCCAAGAATGGATTAAGTGACCAGCATGACTCTTTTTTGAAAGTTTTAGCATCTTCTAATGCAATAATCCAAAAGTCATGTACATGGAAATATTGTTTCTCTCTCCTACCTTAGTACTCTTCGGCCTGAACACCTTGTTAAACTATGAAGCTTTGCCCACTCAGAACACTATCAAGCTTTCTTCCTATAGGCTTTTAAAATATTAAAAATATTTTCTAATTTCATCCTATCTGCCAATTTTTCAAGATAGGGTTTCTTTGTGTAATAACCTAGATGGCCTGGAACTCACTCTATAGATCAGGCTGGCTTCGAACCCACAGAGATCTGCCTACCTCTGCCTCTAGAGTTGGGATTAAAGGTGTGTGCCACCATTGCCTGGCTCTAGCTTCCAATTTTTGTTTTTGTTGCTATTGTTTTGTTTTTTGGAGAACTATATAGTCTCACAGAGATCCAAATGCCTTTGCCTCCTAAGTACCTAGCTCTATCTTCCAATTTAATTTTTTGCTTTAGAATAGTTTTTATATTAGAAAGTCTTATTAATTTCTTCAAGTCCTACTTAATGATAACTTACATATACTTGTTTATAAATATCTTCTGAATCAAAACTGGTTACTTGATCATAGTCATCATAGCTAAATTTTAGGAATGATTTGAATCATATACTTTAATGCCTAAATAAAAAATTAAAATTCTTATCAGATTACATAGAAAACACCAGTATCATTTTCAAAACTATACAACAGCAATTCTGTCTGTCTGTCTCTGTCTCTCTCTCTCTCTTTTGAGACAGGGTCTCACTGGGGAAACCTGGCTGGTCTTCACTCACAGAGATCATGTGCCTCTGCTCCTGCATGCTGGGGAAAAAAAGGAGTATGAAAAAAACTGTCAATCCTAGCTGTATGTATGCTACAAGAGAAAAAAAATCCTCAATACTAGTCCCTAATTTTTAAACAAGTAACTAAGAAATGAGATGCAAGAAGGAGTATTTACTGGTTAGGTACTTTTTTATAGTAGCTGCATCAGGCCTGGGGTCAGTCTTCATTGCAATGTAAACTGCTAGAGCAGTTTGATCGATGTGAGAAATAACAGCATTGGCAGCATCAACGATTTCATTAAGCCTTTTCATTCGCTCCTGGGTAGAAGATAAAGGAGTGCATCAGTCACTGCATTACAGCATTTTCATTTCTACTGTCCCAGCCACGAAACTGTAAGGGTACTATGTCATTTCCTTCAATGGCTAGAGAGAGCTCTATGCTATCGTTTAATCTGACTTTTACAATTCCAGTAGCCCTGGAAAATGAGTTCAGATGTAACAATACCTAACTTACAATCTGTAGTTCAAAACTGAAAATAAAGCAAACATATAAAGTTCACCACAATGTGGGGTTTTTAACAAGGAAAAGTCCCTTCTATCATACCATTGATTTTAGAGATAATAATCTCTATTTTATACCATGCCACATGAAAAAACAGGAAAAAAAATCCCCAAACCCTAATTCATAAGCAAATTCTTTCTAAACAATCACTAGAATGAGAAAAGTAAGAGTAAACAAAACAAAGATCATGATCAGGACTCAAACTATGACCATCATGCATGGTTTTTGAGAGTCCTCCTTTAAGCACTCTATTCGAGCTCACTCTAAACCTTCGTGAGTTTCACCAGGTCATGGCTGGCATGTCCCTACTTCCATTAACAGTAATAACAGATAGCCCATAGTCCATGTTAGACAATCTGAAATCATCATAAAATCTTTAGAAGCAAAGTAGTTACTGAGGTATTTAGATTTCCAGCTGTCCAAGACAACTCATCTGTAAGACCAAATATCAGACCTTATGCTTTTTCCTGTGCTACAATTTTACTGACCAATCAAATACCGTAGTTTCATGGTTTCTACACATACATACTGCCATCACTACTACTACTGAACTCAGTAGTGGCCAGCTCTTATAACTATTTTAAGAACATATCCAATTGCAGGAGACTCATTTTCAGTAGGCAGGAAGACGAGACAGAGAGAGATGCACCTTTATTCAAAAATACAAGCTTTCAGATACTATTAGGCAAAAAATGAATTATTAAAAAAATGAGTATATCCAACCTTTTCAGCATCCAATTGGTGAAGCCGTGCAACATACAGAGGAAGGTAGGCAGGGTATGTTTCTTTCAATTCATTGTAAATGTCACTAGAATCGAGCCTAAGAGAGCCAAATTAGTGATCTTTAATTAAAAGCATGTTTCTTTAAAACAAAAAATTTAAATATTGCTTCACAGTCCTAGACATTAAAATATTTTATAATTATTAATATGGACTAGTTACAGATAATATACCTATCTGAAAATTACTTAGAATTCTAGAGAAATGTGAATGTACATGTGTGTGAAAAGCCATCATTCAATCTTAGAGTTATTTCTCAGGTACCCTGTATCATTTGAGACAAGGTCTCCACTAAATTTGAAATTTGTTGATTAGGCTAGGTCATCTGGCTAGTAAGCCCCAGGAATAATATCTGTTTCCACCTCCTCAGCGCTAGGATTACAACTTTGTGCCAACCTTAATGTGGGTTTTGAGGACTGAATTTGGGTTTCTCAGGCTGGTGAAATATGTACTTTATTGAGCTATCTTTCCCATCCAACATATTTTACAAATATTCCTGGATAGAAGCTTCTGTTTGTGGTTTCCTTTAGAACCACTTTCAGAGGTTTGGGAGGTTTTTCTTTAAACAAAACTGTTCACCAGTTTCACTGGATTTCAGACTCAGAAAGGGCTTCTCAGGCTCTCATGAAAGAAGCCCATCATTGCAACTCTGAAGAAACTGTATTGTCTGCTAGTTACAGCATCCTAAATCAGTCAAAGGCAGACATGGTTGATTGATATCTGGGAAGATACCCTCAGTTTAAACAGAATAGCATAGATGAACATGGACTGATGCTGGAATGGTTTAATCTTTGGGAACTCTGTTCACATTATAAAGGCTTTTGTTCCCTCCTAGGCCACATAACCACAGGGATTTATACACGAAGTCTGCTAGGGTGGACTCCTCCAGAAAACCAGCAAAAGAAAGCTATAATGGAAAAAAACCCAAACAACTGATTTAATCACACAGAACAAAGTTTTAAGAGTACACACGGTGAGCTAAACTAAGGGAAAACAGCTGATAAGCTTTCATGTTAAGTTTAACATGAATAATAATAGTAATGCTAATAAATAACGTGGTAATGATAATAATAACATGGTAATAAAAGCCTAACATTCCCATGAAGAATGGGCAAAGCACACATTCAGCTGAAACAATAGCTAACATCTAACAGCTCACCCGCCAACAACAGCAGCTTTAGCCATCATTTCTAGACATTACATTCGTAGCAGAAACCATTTGAGAAGCATATCAAGGTAACTTTTAAAGACATCTAAACTAACAATTAGACTATACTATCTCAGAGAAATTTTTAAATCTCTCCATTAGCCCGGGTGTGCTGGTATAAGACTGCTTATTCGAGCCTTTGGGAGGCAGAGGCAGGATGATCAGAAATTCGAGGTCATTCTTGCCCAACTAGAGAATTAAGACCAGCCTGAGATAAATGAAACAGCCTAAAAAAAATTAAAACCAAACAGGTAAGAAAACAAAGTTAGAGCTGCATATATATATATATACACATACGTATATATATATTCACAAAATTATAGAGAAAAATTTAAACATATATTCTAAATAAATTATTAAATATATTATACTGTATTCATAGGACAATAAATTATAGTCACTAAAAATAGGACTTTAAACTATGAAATGACACAGGAAGTGCCCAACACTAAAATTAACTGGAAAAGTAAGACACATAACCATTCACACTGCTACATGCTCAAACAGAGAGAGCAGATAAAGGGAATGGTGAATTTTGGAAAGAAGAAAAAGTTACTTTTTCTTTCTTTATGCCCTTCAATAAAATTCCCTTTAGGGCAAATTAAAATAAAAAAATTACATATTTCATTGTCAAAATACAATTATAAAGTATAAATGTAGAAAAAAGTTTGCAATCCTGCAATCCTATCATCCAGTTAACAGTTTTGAATAAAGTCTATACCTATCCACATTAGTTGAGAAAGACTCAGAGGATTGGAATCCACTGAAAACAACCTACTTTGTCATCCACTGAATTTTAAGATCTCTCAATGCTTCAGTAAACTCTTCTTTCAGATCTTTCTCCTTCTCTGAATCCTTTTCTTTATCTTTGCTGCCATTCTTCGTCTTTGTTGGTGGAGGTATTAGATAGTAATGCACAGGGATCACATCCTAGGAAGGTGGAAAAAAAGCCTTAGGTTCATACGCTTTACTACACACACTTTAAAACCCTTGTCAGTAGCTGAGAACATTGTGATAGGGGTTGTGGCTGAGATGTATTACACTGTATTCCAGATCTGAAGGGTCCAAAACCATCAAAAATACCAATCCATATACTGGATCCTCTCCTGCCCCACAAACTTCAAAAGTACTGAGGTTTTTATCCATTCCTTTAAAGTAAAAGAGGTAAGAACTTTATTAGTGTCTTTAGCCTTCTTAGCTGAACTTGATACAATAAGGACAGTATATCCTGTGCTTTCACAATTAAATCTGAACAGAGGAGTAAAGTTAAAAACCAAAGAAAGTATTTTTTTCTCCTTGTAAGAGGGCAGAGTAGAGAAGTATCATTCCTGCATTTACAAATACATGCTCAACCAAGAGTTAGTCAGACAATAAACACACAAGTAAGCAGTTTCTGATAGTGACACACAACACACATGAAAATAAAACAATTAAAGGATAGAGTGACTATCAGATAAGACAGGGAAACCATGCAAACAAAGCCGTTATGGAAAAGTCAGTGAATCTAAATGACAAACATGAATGAATCTCAATAACCTCACTGAAGAGAGGAAGAAGCACCCTCCACCCCAGGAATTAGCATCTGAAGTGGAAGGTGAACAAGAACACAAATCTGAACCAGTCCATGGCAGCAGTTATGTAAACTGATAAAGTGGGGTACATACATGCTGAGTAGAGCTTGGTGGAACAAGGCAAAAAATAAAGATCCCATTTTAAATATATAGAGAAGTTTATCAACTATCTTAAGACTTTTTGCTTTTTAATGACTTCAATATATTAAATTTGGGCTTATATTTTTATTTTTATAACATTTGATGTTATAAGTCTTGGGAACAGACCACAGAATGGAAAACTAGAGGTAGAAAAATAAGTCAGAAAACAAGCCTAGGAATTCCTACATTGTATAGAACTGAATGAAACAAGAGAAAATGAACAGATTCGAGATATTCTTTGAAGGCAGAGCCAACAATGTTTGCCAATAGTGCATAAAGTCAGGACATGAATAAGATCAGCAGGGATAAGAGACTGGAAGAGAATAGATTTTCTACTCCTGCTTTGCCCGGAGATGCTCTAAGATTGGGACAAAACAAAAGGAATCTGGGATTTTGAAATCCTTGAGGAAGACCACGAAGAATATCAGGGATGGCAAGATGACTGAGGCAGTGCAGGCAGGGGCTTGTTATTGAGCATGATTCCTGGGCCCACCCCGTGGAAGGAGAGAGCTGACTGCTGCTAGATGTATACACACAGACACACACACAGACACATAGACACACACAGACACACACACACACAGAGACAGACACACAGACAGAAACACACAGGCACGCACAGACACAGACACACAGACACACACACACCACAGAGACACGCACAAAGACACACAAACACAGACACACACAGACATGCACACATAAACACACACACAGACAGACACACACACACAGACAGACACACACACACCACAGAGACACGCACAAAGACACACAGATAAACACACAGACACACGCACACACAAACACCACAGACACGCACAAAGACACACAGATAAACACACACACAGACACGCACAGATAGACACACACACCACACAGACATGCACACACACACAGAGACACAAACATGCACACACAGACACGCAGACACACACACAGACACACACATGCATGCACGCAAACACACCACTTCCCACACAAAATAAGTGAATTAAAAAAAAAGTGATAGACTGCTAATCCAAACTGAGAAGAGAATGATCAGAAAAGTTGGCTGCAAGGAACCTGCTGATAACCTTGGCAACAGTAGTAACCTGGACAAAGATCAAAGAAGAAGCAGAGAACAGGGAAATAAGCCTACAGTTCTTTGAAAAAGTTCTGCTTTGAGAATAGTAGAGTAATATATCTTAAGTTTATCTATGACATATAAATCTATCCTATAAAAATACACTGCTTGGGAAATGTAACCAAATGGCTAAACTTAGTTTCTGGCAACAAACTGACTGTCCTTAATTGAGTCATTATTTACTAAGTCCACATTTCAAATTCTATTTTCAGGTTCATATTGAACTGCTGCTAAGTCAATATGTCCACTCATCTTAAGTTTCTAATATTGAAACAAATTTATCTTACCAAAAGGACATATACTGTCCTCCCACATTATTACAGAAATAGCATGAGTCAAAAGTATTTTAAAATCCTACTCCCCCAAACAGGACTTTTAGGTCTATGCACTGTGTAAACATTTCCATGTTAACGAGATTCTGACACTCAGAACTCTGGGGTATATGGTGATGTGACAGTGTGTGAGAGATTACTGGTCTAGCTTTACTATCACTTCAACACACAATATTAACCCCTATCTCTTCATGGCTCTTTTAAAGCACAGAAAAACAGAAATGAGGAAGCCATAGAAATCCATCTGCAGCCTGTTAAACTTTCTGAGTTAAGGGAGTCAGAGCAAAGTCTATTGCTGGGCTTGCTCTTGTAGGATGCTGCAATTTATCCATTCCTTTTCCCTCAACACCAACCCTGCTTGTAGTTTTTGAGACTGGTCTTGCAATGGGAGCCAGGCTGGCTCTGAATTCATGATTTTGTCCCAGAGTCCTTCCTCTCATCCCCTGACAACGCTGGAATTATGGGCAGGCTCCACCATGCTCAGCTTTCTTCTCCACTGTTTGCAGGTCACTTTCCTGGGTGGGCACTGCCCTGGATAAAGCAAAAGGGTATTTGAAAAAGCTGAGCCAAAACCCTAGCAACAAATTTTCATTGAAACAGCTCCAGTGTCGAGTGTTTAGCAAAACTGTCCAAGAAGTAAAGATAAAAGGAGTCTCCAAAATTTATGTAAATATGGTTATATTGCTTTGGAATCAAGTTCTTCTGTGTGTTACACAGACAATGGATCACCACTTGCCTGACAGTCCAATTCATTCTAACTGCATTGTGTACCATTTAGCTTCCCAGGCTAGAAAGAGGGAAATACTTCTAGGGAGAAAAATCTGTTTCAGAAGGCAATTTCTTCTCTGAATTTCAAAGGTAAGACATTTGCTATTACTATTTTAGTATAGAAGACAGAAAATAGAATTTAATGTGAGTATGTGTTAATATACAATAAACAACACCTATAAAAACAAATGCTCTTAGAGTAAACTTAAACTATCAGTAAAAATGTAAGAGCAGAAAGTCTAGGATCTTAGAAAAAAATCAGTAACCACTACAATTACAATATTAGTAAGACCCTATAAAATACTTCATGACAAGAATTTTCTATTACTAAAATTATAAATGCAGTACTTTAAAACCCTAATCAAAAGGAAAATGGAGTTGTTTTAATTTGTCACTATGATCATATACTCTTTTTTAACAGCATTTTCCCCCAACTCACTTTTTTTTTTTTTTTTTGAGACAAGGTTTCTCTGTGTTCTGTGTAGCTTTAGAACCTGTCCTAGATCTTCCTCTTTAGACCAGGCTGGCCTCAAACTCAGAGATCCACTGCCTGTGCCTCCCGAGTGCTGGGATTAAAGGCGTGCACCACCACCACCCAGCTCCAACTCACTTGTTAAGGGACTAATGTAAAGTTAACTTAATAGCAATGATTTTGTATCTTAAATCATGAATAATTGTGATCATGTTTTAATAAGAATAGCCAAGAAGAATATTCATAGTAGAAAAGTAATAAAGAGTTCTCAATAGGAGAAATTTAGTATTAAAGCTGAAAAATATTCTAAGCTATCCTTAAAGTATTTCAATAACGTTCAAACTGAAGACTATTTTTCAGAAACTTAATGTTACCCATAAAATCAATAACTGCTCAGTGAACAACATAATACAGTATCATTTAGATCTGGTTCAAACGGCTTAGTTTCTTGAGTGCTTAATGTATTAATTTAGTTACTAAATTAAAAGCTTTATGCAAGTTCAACTATTTTAAAGATTAATAGCATTGATGCCATTTGTGATTTATTAAAAGTATCTAATTACTTTACATTGTAAGTCTAAGTTTTTCTCTCTGTAACTTTATAGGTCTTTTGTACAAGAGCTGTAATGTGCCAAGTACTTGTACTGACAGGAAGGAAGGGGCAGAAGTAACTGTAGTTCCCACATTTGTTACCCAAGCTTTGTCAGCCTCCAGTCTTGTGCTTCAGTATTATCTCTCACAACGTGCACAACCTTAGCCCAACAAAACTGTGCAGACCAACTTAAAAAAAAAACTATTAGTGAAAGAAAAGCAATGCTTGACCTCTTTTTGATATATATTTTCTATTTTAGTGAGTCCCTAGGAAACTTTTTCAAGCTATCTTTATGGGTACTCAAAGAAACACACATTGATACATAAAGTAAGATTTTTTAAATGATGGGTTATGATCCATTAAATATGTTTAGATGGTGCCCAAACAGGTCAAAACATCCATTTGAGACATACTGCTCTTCAGGTCCTTAACTAGAAGATACTTCATGGTGCACCAGGGCTTATCATATCAATACACAACAAGGACATTTTGGAAGACATTTCAGTACTTTAAAGCACAACTAATTCTCTGGTAGGAATACTTCTTACATAAAGAGACCACTGAAATGCTAATGATGTAAGTGGCTCTTCCTCAAATGTGTCCCTTTCTCTGTACTTGGAATAGAAATATTTAAGTTAAATGTGGCTCCAGCAGTCAATATAAACTCTCATATTCTACAGGGAACTAAGAAGAACCATGCAGAGCATCAAATATGTTTGCATTTTTATTACAGACTTCACTTTTAGTTAGACATTCTTATTTGTTATTTTCACATTTTTTTAATCCTTTTGTGTCTCTTGTTCCATAACTAGGATAGATGTAAAAGCAGGGACTAGTTTATTAACAAAAACATATTTTTTTTAAAATATGGCTTTTAGATTTTAATAGGCTTTTTACATTTTTCTTACATTTTAAAATGTGTGTGTGTGTGTGTGTGTGTGTGTGCGTGCAGGCAAGTGTAATGGTACATACACAAGGGTTAGATGACAACTTTCCATCATGAGTCCTAGAGATTAGGCTTAGGTTGTCAAATTTGTCAGCGGGTACCTTTACCTACTGAGCCATGTAGCCAGCCCTAGATTTTAAAAAAAAATCATTAATTACTTTGTTCTCTACTGCTATATTATCACATTCATCTCTTTATGGTTTTGGATATGCAAAACTTCAAACTTTTCAACTTAACACCCTATCTATAGCAAGAAATATGAAGCAATAAAAACTGTCTATACCACTGGAAAAATAGAGGTTATGATTTGCAAAACCTTTTATAGGAAAGCACTATGCCAATACTGCTCGTGGGTATTAACTCACAGAACTATACTGCAGATTGTAAAGAAAAGAAACTAAGAAAAAGATTCTTTAAAAATAAAGATTTATAATAGTAAGAGAAAAAAGTTTAACTACTATGTAAATAAGGCTTTAAGATATCATTTTTAAGAACTGACAATCAGTACCTTTTTAAATTTTCCTTGTCGTTTTGCTGCAGACTGCCCCTGGGAGTTAGAATGACATTCTGTAAGAACACATGCATAATCTACACAGGATGGAGATACCACCTCTGCCTAATTTTCTTCCAATTTCACATTTCATCTGTACTTGTCACAGTACTCAGAAGGATCAGATCTGCGACCAAATGGCATGCTTAAAGGAAAGCAATACTGCCATACCAACTTCTAAAAATAAAAATGCACTCAAATATGCCATTTTCAGCTTTTTACTTAAAAAGTTTCGTGATCAAACTGCATTAGCATTAAAGCATAAAAAAACACTTAAGTTTAGCTGACAATCTGCAGAATCTGACTGTATACAGGAGGTCATGACCATCACATAAGCCTATGGAATTCTCTAAAAAACAAAACAAAAACTTTCAGCACTTAGGGTTATAATGAAAGGCAAAGTGAAGTAAAATCACACTTTCTTTCCAACTACCAAAATGTAAGAAGTGTAAAATGCTGAGGAAAGTTTAAATGAAAAATTCAATGGCAATTATACTAATTCAATAACTTTAGATTATTGCTGTCTTCTTATAAACGATCTTTCTAACTATAGTTAGCTAGGTAAAGTCAATTCCACGTACTTATAATATCAAAATTGTCTCTAAGAGTATAGTCAGGAAGAACTATTTTCTGAATTGTTGTAAGAATACTTCTGTCAATAACTCCCTTTTGTTATACTTTCCATGAGAAGTAGACTTCTAAGATGAGCCATCTATTATCTGGTTGAAAAATCCAGTTGCAGTCCCACAGAAGGAGCTAAATAGTAAATCTACAGTAAGATCTGAGGATTTCTCTCTCTCTCTCTCTCTCTCTCTCTCTCTCTCTCTCTCTCTCTC
>LOEQ01000886.1:58782-83756 GCA_001685075.1 Bramus lutescens
GGAGCATGGGGACCTTGGGGGAGGGTTGAAGGGGGGAGGGGAGAGGCAGGGAAGAGAGCAGAGAAAAATGTAGATTTCAATAAATATCAATATAAATAAATATAGTTTATATATTGATATAATTTTAGGATATAGTTATATTGCATTATACATTTCTACCTCTGATCACAATACTTATATTGTTTACACTTTGAGGTGATTGTCCTCATTTGCTGCACACTGGTTTAAAGATTGTTTTAATTCTTTAATATGAAGCCTTAGTCTTTAAGCTATGTAGGTATTAAGAATTATAGGTCAATAGTCATCCATGTTTATCATACTTATAGTTAGATTAGTCAGGTTCTTTAGATGCACTGATATTATATTTTGCATAGATAGGTAAACTTCAAACACTTTAAAGAACTGTAGAATATGGCATTTAAATGAGGATTCTGTTGACATGAGACACAATTGCTCCTGGCAGCACCGATCTATTGGGCGCCGAAGATACTCCATTTGGAGCTTGTTTTCTTCTTGGCAAAACTGGCCTTTAGGCAAAGAACTGCCCCTGCCTTAACTACTGACAAAAAGTATGGTGTCCAAGCTGGACAAGCAGGATACAAGCAAAAAGACTGCCAAAGCTTGACAAGACAGGGTCAGACAGTTTTTCAAATTTTCCTGCCTCTGAAAATGGTCTGTCAGATACTCTCGACCTTAGCCAAAGTTGGTTTCCCCAACATTGCAAATGACTTTGAGTGATTGCACAGGTTATCTCTGTCATTTCTTGCACCTTTTAGAAGTTGCCTGATTGCACTTCCTATTTACTCAGGCTATATTATTTCCCTTCTCATGTCTTTAATGGGGTTGAAGATTAGATAGTCATAGTTACTTTCCTCTCATGACTTAGCCAAGCCATTTTTAATATAAGACTTCTTAGAATAGGATAATTATTGAAACATTTTACATGTGTTTCCTATTTGATGTTGTTCATGCTGGTTGTAATTCTAATTTTTATGTATGTTTTGCCTCATCTTTTCCAAGGACAATACTTGATATTTGATCTTACTGTATATAGTTGGTTTTTTTTTAAATTAGGCTAGAACTCTCTTATTTAGACAAAAAGGGGAAGTGTTGTAAGAAGTCCTTCAGCCAATAGCCTTTAAGATATCGAACCACTTTGGCCATCATCTCAGGTACTATAAGAGCGGACAAAAAGCATGACTGGCTCTGCTGCTGGATTTGGTTCCAGAGGTTGTTGGATTTCCTACTATGATTCTTCCCCTAAGTGAGTGATTTTTTTTTTTTAACTCCTGGCTAAAAATTCTAGGGTGATTTGATTTCTGTTCCACAGAAGGCAGATATACTGTGCCTATCTTAACTGGTGAGATGGGTTGGAGGCAGCATTTTCAGAGCTTATCTGAAATATGACTAGACTAAGTGTCAATTAATGTGTAAAAACATTCATGTTACATTACCGAGAGACAACAGTGTCTGATCATATCCTCTCAAGAATAAAAGTAAGATCTTCAAAATGTCACCTATCAATTAGATAATGGATGTGAAGATTTGGGGATAATTTCCATATTCTTGTTTATAACATTTGCAGTATCAACAAACAATCACAATAAGCACTAGGTCTTTAACAATTGAAAGAACCTAACTACAAAAAGTTAAAATGTAACTTTTTTGTTAAGCTAATTTCCCACTATCCTTGTTCAGTAGTTAAACATAAAGCACTTCTAAATGTTTAAATTGCTATTCTAAAATTGAGTTTAATGAAGCATCAACAATTTGGAAAAATATTTTCTGTGCTTAGTTTTGTTACCAAGCATCTTAATGAGGAACGGTCTAGTTTGGGTTGGCCTGTGGGTACATATTTAGAGGGCTGTCTTGATTAACTGATATGGAAGACCCAGCCTAAAAGATAGATGGTATCAGAAAACCAACACTTGTCAGTTAGAATTTGCTTGCTTATAGGTCTCACCCAAAGTGTTTAAAGTAGATCATAACTTCAAAATGAAAATAAGATCTGTTACTGTGATTCTTTACAAAACTACAGCACGTTTCACCAAAGTTTAAACATCAAACTTGCTGAAAAAAAAGGCTATTACTATTTATTATCTACAACCCCCTCTTCTCCCACTTTATAAAGTTTAATCAAATACATGTATTCCAAGAACTACTTGTACTTACCTTGGGCCTCGAGAAGACCATGTGTACTGATTTGCAGGTAATTTCTCTCTCAGTGAATACTCTGCAACCATCATATCAGGAGAAACATAAGCCCCAACACCTACAGGATGGATTCACCATTAACAAAAGGGAACATTTTTTTCACATGTATACTAGTTTTTTCCAATATAATCATAATGCATGTGAGAAAAGTGCTTACTATCTATATTCTCTCTCTTCCACCACCCTCTCTCAGACAAAAGGGAAGAACATTTAATGAAGAAACAAAGTAAGTTTATATCATAAACTAAGTACTAAGGACACTACTTTTATACATATAAAAAAGAACTTCCATGATTATTATGTGCCCTAAAAAAAAAAACTGCCTAAAAGTGTGCATGTGTTTCTATTAAACCACTTCTCCTAAATCCCTAGATAACACAGTTTCTCAGACTGTCCTAAGAACACATTTAGGGTCTATGTCTCACCCACATTCCACAGGACACTTGCAGTCCATTTTAAGTTTACTCAAAACATTATGAAGGCAACCTGATTTTATAGAAGAAAACATCATGTCACAGTGTAAAATGACTGAACATCCCTGTGACAGGGCACATATTAAAAAGGCTTCCAGTGTATTATATGTAGAATACAATATTTGATAAAACTGTGACTGTGATTTAATGTTTAATTTATGTATTTCTGGGGGACGGGTCTCTCTAGGGTCACGGGCTGACAGCAAACCTGTGATGACCCTCCTTCAATCTCCTGTCCTGCTTGTATTTAAATAACCTTTTTCTGGAATGGTAAAGCTCACTAACCTATCACACTGGATGTGGTCCCACCTGGACAACCCACTGTAGAAAGACATGGACCATTATTTCCAGCACTCGAAACATAAATTGTATTATGTTTCCAGACTGCTTCATTAATTACTTCACAGATTCTCCTAAAAAAAAAAAGAATTCCTTTGAGCAAATACATCTATTCCACATTTAATTTATAACGAAACAAATTATGATTCCAAACTGTGTAACTGACAGTAGCTTTAAATGAGGTATCAGATTCACTCAGTTAAATGATTACATTCATTAGCAGGTAGGCTTTTAGTAAGACACAATGCCATTCCAAGTGATATATCCTAGTTGAGTTTCAGGGAATTGGGAAGTTATATTAAATACAAGAAAAACTTAAGGAAAAGCCTGGTTGGTGACACGCAGCTTTAACTGCAACCCTCGAGAGGCAGGCAGAGGAGTAGTTTTGTGAATTCAAGGCCATATCTGGTCTACAAAGAGACTCCTAGGCTAGGCATCCAAGGCTACATAGTGGAACACTGTCTCAAGAAAAATAAAAGAGCAAGCAAACAAAACCAAATATGGATGGGAGGGAAACACCAAAATCCACAATTATTAAGAGGGTCTGTGAAGTAGTAATGCTGAGAGAAAAATAACCAAACAAAACACCAAAGTGGCTCCTATATGTATTCTGACCTGGGATTATTTGACTAAAAAAGCCACTTAGTATTTCTAGTGAAAAGTTAAATGGGGGGAGAGACTAGAAGAAAAACCTAAGAATTTGAAAGTCAAAGAAATCTAGTCAGAGATTGATAGCAAACAAAAATGTTTTCCTGAGATGAAGAAAATGGAAATTAAAGACGGTCTAGCTCAAAAGGGTCCTGAAAAATCCAATGTGTGACATCTAACATGAGATTCCAGTTCAGTTACCAAAACACTCAACATTGTGCTCAGAACTGACTGTGACTCCAGCTCCAGGGTTCTACTGCCCTCTTCTGAACTCCATGGACACTGTGAGACAAGTGGAACACACACACACACACACACACACACACACACGAGGGGGGAGGGAGAGAGAATTTATTGGGTAACTGACAAAGGAAAAAAGTAATGAAAAAAGATAATGAGATGACAGAAGGGGCAAGACTGCACCTTGGAAAGACATGGCTAAAACTGACAGGGAACATATTTAAAAGGCTATAAAACAATATTTCATAAGAAATCCAATTACCTGGAAGAACGAGCCTCTAGATTGTTACAGCTTCCCTTTTGACAGGACCCTAAATACGCAGGTACCAGATAACTGGCATATATTAATACTTTGGTGATGGGAGTGATGGAAATGTTGATCACTAAGGAAATGCTCTAACTATTTCAGCTACATATTAATACAAAGGGAAGGAGCTAAGGTAAACAGGTTAAGGGCAGCACAGTACTGCAGCAGAGGAAATGACAGATGTTGTGTAGCAGTTTCCTCTGAGAATGAAATATTTCATCCTGCAGGGAAGCTCCTTGAGCAGGAAAGTAAACAACTTAACACTGGTTCAGCAAGTCTCTGAAACTGAATAGATTCACGAGGCCCCTCCCTGCCAGAGTGAGCAATAAAGCTGAGAGCCCATCTTAGAGGAGAGAAGCTAAGCTGCAAACAAGACTCTCACAAAAGCTAAGTTGCAAAGAAGTCTCTGAGACTACCAGCTGCCTGCAAGAAGCAGAAACCAGCGGAGCTGCCTGGAAGAGGTTTAGACCAGCTGTGGCACCTGGAAAGGACACGCTCCAACCTGCTGAGCTGCATGCAGGCTGTGCAGTGTGGTCCAGGTTCCCCACTAGTGTGGGAAGTCCTTCTGTATGTGTGCTGCTTTTATTGATTAGTGAATAAGGAATCTGCTTTTGGCCAATGGCTTAACAGAATATAACCAGGCTAGAAGAGATATATATAGAGAGAAAGAATAGGCGGAGTCAGAGAAGCCATGCAGCCGTGCCAGAACCTTGCTGGTAAGCCACAGCCACGTGGCCATACACAGATTAATAGAAATGGGTTAACCAAAGATATAAGAGCTAGCAAGCACTACACTTAAGTGATGGCCAAGCAGTGATTTACATAATATAGTTTCATGTGATTATTTTGGATCTGAGCTGCTGGGAATGAACAAGCAGCCTACGTCAACACTCCGCTTTGTGAGATGTCACTCATGCTGGAGTAGGCTTTGATCTCACCCATAGTCCTCTAAGTAACCCCAATAAAACTCACTGGGTCACTAATGTGGGATTCCCCTCTGTGATTACCATTAATAAATAAAGGAACTGCTTTAGACCTATAGCAGGGCAGAACTTAGCTAGGCAGAGAAAACTAAACTGAATGCTGAAAGAAGGGCGAAGTCAAGAAGCCATGTAGCTCTGCCAGAGCTGGACAGAATTTTACCCAGAAAGCCACAGCCATGTGGAGATACACAGATTACTAGAAATGGATTAAATTAAGACATAAATGTTAGCCAATAAGAAGCTAGAGCTAATGGGCCAAGCAGTGTTTTAATTAATACAGTTTCTGAGTGGTTATTTCGGGCCTGAGCAGCTAGGAAACAAACAGCCTTTCATTCAACAGGTCACCAAGCTGGACTTTGGTGGTGTCCGTACTTCGGTCTGTTGTGGGATTCCTACCAGGTGAGTAGATATGTGAATTTTATCTCCCGAGTGAAAGTTTGGTCACATCATTACAAGAAAGAATGGGATGCTGCAGGAAAGAAAGTAGCATGCATGGAGGAGACAGGGAGGCTTAGCAACTGGAGCCAGTATGTGTAACAACAGCAAGCTTGGCGGTTAAGGAGCAGCAAGGTCTGCGCACATCTGGGCCTGTCAGGTAAGCACCCCTGACAAGTCCCAGAACATCTGTGAATGAGCTATTTTGGTGATGGATGGCCCGATAAATCCAAAGCGGCTGGAAAGGAAAATGTGGAAGCATGGACCAATGCCAGAGAGTAAGGCAGGTTGGGAATGTCAGAAGCACCATACAGAGGAGAAACCCTAGCTACCCGTGCTTGGAATGGTTTGGCAAGGGGCAGTGATTGGACCTGGCATTAAAGACGTGACATGGGAGGAGTGAGAGTCTGACTTACAAAACACAATTACCTGCCCATCAGAGGTATAGTTTACTGTAATTGCAATTCCCTTACTTAAACCATTGATGCTCTTAATTAGTAGGTTCTATGATATGAGAGCTGACAAAGAAGACTTACCCAGAATTTGGCCAATGAGTNGGTTAAGGAGCAGCAAGGTCTGCGCACATCTGGGCCTGTCAGGTAAGCACCCCTGACAAGTCCCAGAACATCTGTGAATGAGCTATTTTGGTGATGGATGGCCCGATAAATCCAAAGCGGCTGGAAAGGAAAATGTGGAAGCATGGACCAATGCCAGAGAGTAAGGCAGGTTGGGAATGTCAGAAGCACCATACAGAGGAGAAACCCTAGCTACCCGTGCTTGGAATGGTTTGGCAAGGGGCAGTGATTGGACCTGGCATTAAAGACGTGACATGGGAGGAGTGAGAGTCTGACTTACAAAACACAATTACCTGCCCATCAGAGGTATAGTTTACTGTAATTGCAATTCCCTTACTTAAACCATTGATGCTCTTAATTAGTAGGTTCTATGATATGAGAGCTGACAAAGAAGACTTACCCAGAATTTGGCCAATGAGTTGCTTCTCCATAGCTGTAGTTGACAAGATCACACTTATGATTTATAACTTCTATCATCTATTAAAAGATTAAGAATCTAGTTTAGGAAGTCATTTGTAGAAACAGATTAGCCAGTAAATAAGGTTTATAATCCTAGTGTTTGAACTAATTGCATACTAATTTATGAGGTATTTCTAGGCATACTGTAACTAAAGTCATAGGTAACAAGAGAAAGAGTTACTAAAGCATCAATTAAAAGTGAAACTACTCTCTTTGGACTGCGGGAATCATAGAAGGAAATGGGAGAGGCANATTAAAAGATTAAGAATCTAGTTTAGGAAGTCATTTGTAGAAACAGATTAGCCAGTAAATAAGGTTTATAATCCTAGTGTTTGAACTAATTGCATACTAATTTATGAGGTATTTCTAGGCATACTGTAACTAAAGTCATAGGTAACAAGAGAAAGAGTTACTAAAGCATCAATTAAAAGTGAAACTACTCTCTTTGGACTGCGGGAATCATAGAAGGAAATGGGAGAGGCACTGATTCTGAATAGATTTAAAGGCACGTAAGTTGTATGACAAAGTGAATCATACAGAATATTAAATTTACAAAGGGTTTAATTTCCTTTTAGAATATTAGAGCAAGCCAAATATTTTTAAAACCTATCTTGAAAAGTTTGCTAAGAGATTTAAGACAGAGTATAAAATATTTTTTCTACAAAAGGTTTCTTGAGCCAAGAAAGTTCATCGTGGTAATTTTAACTTCAAACTGAATTAATCAGCATTGGTTTGTTTCTATAAAAACACTGTTCTGTACACCAAATCCTGTTTACTATACTCCTGATAAACCAAGAGCACTTTATGAACATTATGTAGGCTTATTTATTTATTTATTATGTATACAATATTCTGCCTTCATGTATGCCTGCAGGCCAGAAGAGAGAACCAGATCTCATTACAGATGGTTGTAAGCCACTATGTGGTTGCTGGGAATTGAACTCAGGACCTATGGAAGAGCAGCCAGTGCTCTTAACTTCTGAGCCATCTCTCCAGTCCCATTATGTAGGTTTCTAAGTCCCTAAATTATTAACCTATATCAAGAACTCCCAGACACTCACAGCTCTGATGAGGCCTGTGCCTGTTTCCATGGTGCTTAGCCTTGTATCACCAATCTTAATAGACAGAATTTGAGCACCAGGAGCAACTCCATTCCGTTCAGGCTCCTCTGGAAAATGCCCAGCGGCGATACTTGCTACATGGGTTCCATGAGCTCCTATAGACAGAAATAGTGTGTGCATAAGATGAAAAAAAAATCATCACATACTAAAACTGTAATCATTTCAACATGTATATTATGACAAAAATAATTTAATAAAAACACAACCTGATCACATATCTAATATTATCTCAAATATATTCCTACCATTCACACAAAATAAACTTAAATTACATATATTTGCTTCTCTACACTGGATCCTACCCTGTTGTATAGTAAGTAAAAAACGTAAGCCATAGAAGACAGCCAATATTTGCAATACATAGAACTCACAAGTAACCTGTATCCAAAGTATATTTTTAAAAAATCTTGCAAATCCAACAAAGAAAGTAGAGAAAGGAGTTAGAGATACCTGTCCACCAAGCAAAATTTGAGAAAACATTCCACAAAAAGGATGTCCATAAGACATACAAATATGAAACATGTTTCACTTCATTAGTCTTCTTGGAATTATACCTTATTGTCACAATGAAGTATCTCTCCATATCTTTAAACATAACTAAGATATTGAAGGCTGACAATAGTTTAGAATATACTTGTTTGAGAAATTTGAACACAGGCATTCTTATGGACTGAGTAGTCTTGCTTTTGCCCCAGTACCCAACAGACAAGTGCAAACATGTTCACCAAGGCATTCACAAAAATGTTCGTGGCCGCATTACTTATATAATTCAGAATTCCAAATAGCTTAGGGTTCACTAAAAGTAAATGGATATTAAGATATCAATCCATAGAATTGACATAAATTAATGTGAACTAACATGAATCAAAATGAAGCTTATAATAAGACCGAATTAAAGTCTCATACAAAAACTAGGCTAATTCCATTTATATAATTGGGAAAAAAATAAACCATGTGGAAATTGAGAACATTTTTGTCAGTTCTGACTCAACACAAACACCCCATATGGTACAAAGTAATAAGGAATATAGTAATAAAAATCAAGACAGTACTTAACTTGGGAGAAAGGTAAAGGTTATCAGTTTTTCTAATGTTGGGACATAAAAAAATGCATTTCCTTACGACATCTTTCTATGTTTACCACACTCTGATTTCATTCAGTCCTCATTATCTTCTTCTGAATCCTGGTATCTGCAGTCTTTGTCAACACAGTCCTACCTTACCGCATTATCTTTGTCTCCTCAGTAGCCCAACTCTGAAGGCCTGAGCATGCTCTTTCTTCTTGTTTCTATATTGTCAGCATAAAAACACCCAAGCCTATCCACACTATTATTTGGCATGCCCTTCCACTTTATACAAGTGTTTTATGATAGATATATTTTTACTAACTAATATTTGACATTTGTATATATTAATTTGATTATGTAATATTTATATCATAATACAAGTATTTAAAATATCTCTTGGATCATTATCTAGTATTACACTATTGAGCAGTCAACTTATATGTCCTTACACAGAATACTATAATGAGAATCTTCTTAAGTCTTTGTACTTATGGGTGAATTCCTCAAGGGTTAATATTTGCAAGTAAAATCACTTCATATTTATTAATGGCTTTTCTGATGTTAAGATTTTGCTTTATTTATGAACTACCTCTACACAGTCATAGCTTTAAAAGATAAGAGAGTCAAATCCCATCAAAGTTTCTAGGCGTGGTCCTTCAATAGAAAATACTACGATGAATTCACCAGCACCTCACTCTGACCTATAAGGACTTATCATTCAGCCACTGCATGGCTATCTCTCACTAGTAAATCTCATAAACCAGATACCTCCACTGGTCACAATGGAGAGCAGGTTTCCATCATCATAAATATTAACAGAATAATTCAACATCTCAGCTGTGCCAAAAGAGCCATATTCTTGGGCCTCTTTGTAGTTTCTCAATACAGTACATTTACTCAAGTCTCCATTTTCATTCGAATCAACACAGGCTCTGTTGAGGAGAAACAGGTATTAAAATTTACCCTTCCACTCTTGCTCTAAAGATCACACAATACAGTTTCTCAGTCATCTTCTCACCGCTTACTTCTCCCACCACTCAAATCCAAAGACTACATTCCTTTGTTTCAGAGTGAGCAGCTAAGCTTAGGACAGAAGTCTCCAGAATCCAGTGCTAAAACCAGGACACTGATGGCCACAGATGGTACAGAAATTATCTGGGCAGGTGAGAATGAAAACTGATGCTTGGGTTGGAGTATGGACTAGTTTAGGACGGCTCAGACACAAAGGACAGCCCTTACTCCCTGCTGCCAATTTCAGTGCTGGTGTTGTGACTCCAGCAGCCTCCACAGCTTCCTGCTACCACATGGCTATAAACTTCAAACTGTAGTCACATACAGCTTTAGGAGAACATTTTTTTTTTAACAAAACAAAATTTCCACCTAATTTTACGATTCTCTTCCTACCTGCTGCTTACCCATTTTATTACTGTTAAAATTATTTTAAACACATTAGTCTGTTTAAATCTATCTAATTAAAATGTCACAAATCTTATATAAAGATCAACCCTTTGTTATTATGTTTGTTTGTGTATGTGTGTGCATTTTGAGAGAGTTTTATTACACGGCCCCAAACGGCCTGACAGACACTAAACAGCCCATGCTAGCCTTGAACTTGTGGCAATCCTCCTGTCTTAGCCTAGTAAGTACTGAGACTGCAAATATCCACCATTACGCCTAAACCAGGACTGAACACTTAATTACTGTGTTGTGCTGCCAAGTTAACTTAGCTATTCTATCTCTATTCAAAACATTGAAGTCCAAATTTTCTTCCTTTTATCCTTGAGTTTTTAGTGAATGTGCTACAGTATTTGTGGTTACTTTGCAAACTGCCCAGTTTTAACAAGGAGCATTTCCATATATCTCAGTAATCAACCTGCCAAAATGTGGTTAATCAAGTAAGATTTTAAAAAACAGTAAATGTAATGCTTACTGTAAAAAATACTAAGTTCAAAAGGCTTGCCACGGATACCAAAAGCTGATTTGTCTCTCATACAATGTTGCTAAGTGATATGATTATATAAACCATAACTTTTTGCAGCTTTGAGGGTTCACAATCTTTAGGTAGATAAAAACACTCTTAATGAAGAAGATCCACAAAATACTTGAGATTACCTCCAGGTCTCACCATCATGCCACACCAAGCAGTCATACACAGGGCCTGGATCACTATACTTTTTCTCAAAAGAATTAAGTAATTCCACTTGACTTTGCAGTTCTTCCTTGATTAGCTTATTGCCCTATTAATCAGAAAACAGATTAATATTAGAATATTTTTGTGTATATGAGAGTTGTATTAACATGATCAAAGACAGTGTTGAACAAATAGAAAAAAAATCACTTCACTTCGGAAAAAATTAATAAGAAAACAGAATGCTTTTGCAGTGTTGGAGACTGAGTCTAGAGCCTTGAGTATGTAAGGCAAGTACTCTGTCTCAGTCCACAACTCCACTTTTGATTAAGAAAATGTATATATTCATAATAAAAGAATATAAAAGGATAAACACTTATTTGTGACTTGTTCCTGGGATGGCATAATAAAAGCTTTTCTTTGGTACTTATTAACATGCATGGGCTGTCCAAATTTGCTGCAATTAGCATACTAATTTCATAATAAATAAAAACAAAATCCTTACTACTAATAAATTCACATCTAAAATGTATTTCATGGAAGTCTTTTGAATGCATTCTCAAAGTATAAAAAATTTTCAATGCAAGGTAAGCTCCTTAATCAGTGTCTACCTCTGATTCCATGAGAAACTGTTACATTACTGGGAGACCTGAATTTTAATTATGTTTTCACTGAATATTTCCAAAGGGTGTAGTTCTTTATAAGAATTATTAAACTTAGCTGTATTTTATTCTTTAAACAAGAATTGTCACTATTCAAATTATACTATGACGATGGTTAGAACTATTTAAAATATTATAATTTTGAAAACTATGAGAATAACCTGGGAATACCGATTTTTGTCCCTGAATCTCAGAGTAACACTGAGAAATTGAAAACACTGAGGAGCTTGTTTTCATTTTCAATGTTGTAATTCAAAAGTGTAACACTATTAATGAATAAATCTATTTTAGCTTTTCTTCTTAAAGAAAAAGCATAAAAGCAAACAAAATAAAACCACAAAGACATTATTTTCACTTATAAACTGATTAAAAATTAAGCAGGAGGGCTCAATGGTTAAGAGCAGTTGCTAGGACCAAGGTTTACTTTCACCCACATAGCAATGTATAACTGTGTAACTTCTGTTCCAGACAAATAACTGCCCTCTTCTGGGCTTTGAGAACATCATGTGTAGGCAAACACTCATACACATAAAATAATGATAAAATTTAAAAAAATTAATGGGCATACTTACATGCCTCTGGTGGGAATATAAACAGGCATTATCATTACGATTTATAAAAAAGCTATACTCAACAATGTTTTAAATGACATTTTTCTTTTTTGAAGGATTTATTTTGTACCTATAATCCCACCACTCAGGAGGCAGAGACAGTGAGCTTGAAACCAGCCTGGTCTCAGAGATCCAGATCAGCAAGTTCCAGAACAGCCAAGCTACACTGAGAACCCCTGTCTCGAAAACAAAAACCAACAAAAAAGTAATATATTTCAATTTTACGTTTGAGTACTTTGGATGCCTGTAGAGGCTAGAATGCACCGGATCTCCTGGAACTAGAGTTACAAAGTAACTCTGGGTCCTCCTTGAAAGCACCAGGTGTTCTTAACGCTGAGCCATTTCCTTAGCTCCAAAATGACACTATTCTTAACACTCAAAAAACAAAGCCAGTACCAATCTGCAAAATGAGCAAACTGTATTACACCCATAAACATAGAATATCACACAGAAGTATAATGAGCTGTATGTAATACCTAGGGCACAGCAGACATCCTAACAATCTCAGCAATAAACTGCATAAAAGCTCTGTATGGCTTCATCGTACAAACTTCAAAGAGGAAAATCATTCTACACTGTTAGAGGACAGGATGATGATGTCTTGGGGAGGACAAATGATAGAGTGGCTAGGAAGAGGCACAGAGGAATTTCCACGTGTAGCTGGCTATGTTTTAAAATATTCATAATATATATGCAAATTGGTACAGCATAAATAATGATATCAGAACTGGTAACTTTAACCCGCTGAGAAAAAAAACTGTCAAGTAAGGAACCCTATGAAAATGCAGTCTACTGAATCCTTTAAGAGTACTAATATAAGTCTTTGAAACATTCAAATGAAAGTGAGTAGCACCAACTTGGGAAGAGCCATTGTTGGCAATATCAAATTCTTCTTGTTTCCTACAAGCTTCTGCAAGCGCAACTCTGTGAACAGGATCCCAGATTTTTTCCTTCCGTTCTTTCTGCAAAGGCAAAAAAATTTATCTCACAGTCAGGCAAACAAACCTACATGGTTATGGTTACACCCTGCCAGCAGATCAGATATTACAAAATTCTGGAACAAAGGCTTACCAAAACCATTTCTAGTGACGGTAATAAAGAAGTAGATCAATTAATGAAGTCGGTTAGGAGAACAAGTTTATCAAGTCACACAAAATATTTTTATACAGTTATTTCTCAATTTATACCTGCCCTTCTCCACAATGTAGCATGCCACACCGGGAACCCTGTCACTAGAGTAGAAGATAGCCACCCCTGGGCCTGTACAAAGCTGGGAAATGCAGAGAGGCAAGGACAAAGTCATGACTAAGGAAAGACTACAGCCTCACTGGGAAGGGCAGGTGTCTTCAATCATCCCTGTCCAGAACACCTCACCCTCTTCTATTGTACAGGGTTCCAGGCTTCTGAAATCGGTCCTAACCTTTATCGCCGTTCTTCACCACACAATATCTACTAACAAAAGTTTTCTAGATAAAAGAATCCTTTCAGTAAACTAGTAAACTGGACTACCTATGAAGAGTCCACTTCAACTTTATGATCTATATTCACATGTCAATTTGTTCCTTATAAAAGCTGACTGAATATAATACACCAATAAAAAGGCCTTGACATTTGTGTGTTTATATTCAATCAAAACTATGTGTATTAAGGTAAATGTTGGCTCATGGATCTGGAAGGAAGAATATTCTGTGATCAGATCACAGCAGCCACATCTGCATCAGGATTACTGTCAATCCTATACCTTGCTTTACAATTGAAGTACTGGACTCACATGAGCAATTAGTGTCACAGCAGTGTTCAGAAATGGCACTGTGCAACAGAGTAACCCACAGCAGTTCCCTTAATAGAGCAGACATTGAACACTTCAAACATTTGCATCATCACGGAAATTTTCACTTGACAGCAACTCTTTAAAGCAAATTCCTAGCCACACTTAGCTCTTTTTTCTCTAACTATAGACATGTTTTATTTTATTCATGTATGTGTATGCATGAATTTACATGAACTGTGCATCAGATCCCCTAGAACTAGAGTTACAAGTAGTTATAAGACATCTGTGGTTAAGAGCACTGCCTGCTCTTCCAAAGGCCCTGAGTTCAATTCCCAGCAACCACATGGTGATCCTCATAACTAACTGTAATGAGATCTGGTGCCCTCTTGAAAAAGAGACCCGGTCAGTTGTCCTCCTCAGCTCAGACCATGAGACCAAATATGAACAAGTTCAACAAAACTGCCATATACAGGCAGCCCATGCATGCTTCAGCATTGCCAGGGCATAAATTCCATTTTTCAAAAATTTCATGAGTCACCTGATGTGGGTGTTGGGAACTGAACCTGGGTTCGATGCAAAGACAGTAAGCTAAGCTGCTGAGCGGTCTCTCCAGCCCAACTTGTGCCTCTTATACACAGACTTCAAGACCTTTAGAGCTGGTGAGCACAACAGTATTAAATGGTGACAAACCAGGAGCAAGACGACTAGACAACAAGATAAATGGGGCAACTTTTCTTAGACAACACAAGAACAGGAATAGAGACCTACTCTTTAAGAAAGTTCTTAAAAAAGCTAAAGCTCAGTTTATGTCATCTACTCAAAAGAACCCCAAAACCTGATCTTCCTTAAACTAACTAGCCCATGCACCCAAGACTAAGAATGACTTTAAGTAAAACACGTACTCTTGAACAGTCTTTCAAAGTCCAAGTCCCTAGAAGATTTAAGACCTCATGACATTTACAAAAGCAAAATTTAAAATTAAAAAAAAATCCTTTTTCTTCAAGTAGGAATCTAAGCATATACACATGTAAGCAACTGATTCTGGGTTTCTCATTTACCTGTATCCTTTCCTTGAGAGCCTTTGGATAGAAGTCATAGCCATTTTTAATGCCAATATGATATTTTCCTGAAGGATTTGTCCAGCTTGCAGGAATCTGTAGGTAAAACAAATTGCTCATTCACTTCTCAATGCCAATGATACACCACTGTGGGATCAAACTATCTCACATCTACTCTACTGACTCACTGTGGGTAAAAAGGCTTAAGTATAGGAGAAATACTTTAAATACTCTAAGTGGACACTATGGCTTTATAGTTTATAAAATCCTTTGAAAATATATTACTTCATAAAATCATTAACATTATTAACCAGTTCTTAAACACTGCTGACACCTCACCTCTCCCTTTATCACACTTGTGCCATTAAGTAGCAGGGAGGAGAAGCGATTTTCAGAACTTACCCCACACTCAGACTTCCTATTTAGAGTAAGAAGGTCATTCGTCCACAACAGCAGCATACAGACAGTGCAGACATTACACATGGCTCTTTGGATCCTAATGGACAAAGCACTATAAAATCATGCTAATTTCATTTAAGATCGCTAACACTCTCAAATTATCTCATCATCTGTAAAAATAGGTTTTAATAGAAAGATGAAATGAAATTACTTATACAAACAGGAAGGTAAAAAATTGGAATCTAGTCCTATCATGGAATTCACTTAAAAAGGTACGAGATTTTAGACCAGATAAATGTGGCTGTGACTCTCAACTTTACCACTAATGGGGGGGATACATTTATTTCCTCTTGTGTGCAAGGAAAATATATCCCATAATCCTAACCTTATAACTGTATTTTGGGGATGGCGAGGGGGAGATGTATGAGGTCTCTCTATTCTTCTTGGAAGCAAAGTAACACAGTTTCAGAGACGTTGATTCAGCAAAGGCAAGCAAGCACTCCATGGAGAGGGGAAGAGCAGGCTGTCTCAAAAGTGAGGCAGCAGCACTGCAGTTCTAAAACACATGCCTTAGAGAAGTGTCTATGGATGTTTCCGTGGGGGACATCTTCATGCATATGTCATTTACCCTCTTCTCTTCCCAAATCATGATAGGATGATATAGTGGAGCCAAGGTCTTTTGAGGATGCAGGCCCTTTTAGTGCGTGTGTGGGAAAATACCTGCCACCTTAGCTTCTGATGTACGGAGAACCAACCTATCAGCAGCCTCAAGGCCATTTAACCACAAAAGGGTATTATGAAATGGCAAATGCCAAGATACACCAGCAGTTTCCCTGTGAGAATGGCTCGAGGTTCATGACTGCTCTCGTGCTCTCTCTGTTGGCTGACAATTTCTGCTTCTCCAGGATGAAGACTGTCTGTTATTCTAGACCTTGATTCATCATGAAAGCTGGGATGTGCAGTAGACAGGCAGGCTGCTCCAGCACTCAGGTCTATCTTCTACCCAACAGTGAAGCTGGGGATCATAACTACTTTATGATTCCTATGAATCATAAAATGCAATGAATATCATGTAATTTAAAATATCAAAATCTATTCTGATTCATCCTAGTTATGAAAAACAGCTGTTAGCTTTGTGCTAAATACAAAGTTGAACTGCCAATGTACATCTGGCTGCACCATGTGTTTAATCCCAGCAGTCGGAAGCAAAGGTAGGTAGATCTCTGTGTGAGTTTGAGGCCAGCTTGGTCTATATAATAAGCTCCAGGACAATCATTAATACTCAGAGACCCTGTCTCAAAAACAAAAACAAACAAAAAACTCCTCACTTGTCTCACTTATAGTCTCTTTCTCCAACTCACTCTCATGTTTCATAGCAATTATTTCCTACATAGAAAACTTTTGGGTGAAAATTCCATCATATTAGATATATGAAAACTATTATTAAAGGCCTATGTTTTAACTAATAATTTGAGAGTCAATTGGCAGTGTATTAAATGTCATCCATTGTCAGAAAACACATTTTTCATATTCTTAAAATGCCTTGACATAACAAAAACAGTGACAAAATGTTGCAGCTAAGTGCCACGAGCAGGCAACACAAGTGTCCACTGTACATGCACCTCTATAAACTTTGGTAAGTGACAAGTGAAAATGTTCAAAAGGCCATGAAATGCCAACTAATAAAGAAAAGCAAAACTCAAAAGCTATTCAACATACTTAATCATGTTAGTTAGCATATATATAAAAACAATGAAAATAATCCTGTGGTCAATTTATATTTAACTATAAATAAAACAAAAATTCCACAGGGTCATGGACGTACATATATCTCAAAAATTAGTATTATCTACTTTCCTTTAAAGGTAGACTAGCTATAAAAATTATATACAAAAATCTCAAGAGAATAAAAGTCATGCTATATTAACTTGGGCAATTATGGGATGTCATTTTATATATTTAAATAGTATACATTTTGAAGTTATGTGTGATATCTTTAAGTAGCAAAGCTTTTTATTTTCACCATTTTAAGAAATTTTTAAAACTGTTTAAACTACAGATAGTAACTATAATGATTTTCTTATAGGTGTGATGTATATCTGTGTGGGAGTATGCACATGTTACATATGAAGTACATGGAGGCCAAAGGTCAATGTAGAATTTCTCTACTGCTCCCCATCCTGTTTTTTTGAGACAGGGTCTCTCGGTAATCAGAAGCTAAGACAGCTGGTCACTGAGATCCAGGGATCCTACTGATTCTACCTTGAAGTGCTGAAGTTACAGCTGAATGCTACCACACTGCAATTTTAGATTGGTGCTGGGGATCTGAATTCAGGTCTTCATGCTCACATAGCAGAGACTTCATCTACTGAGCTATCTCTCCAGGTCTCCATGGAGATCAACTTTGTCTCTTTTTTTAAAGACAGGATATATTGTTTTGTATGTAAACCCACTTTGCCTGGGACTCAAAATCCCTGTCTGGCGTACATAATCTCATTAATTATGAATTATAGTTCATTTCTAAAACTCTTAAAAGAGGTTGCCTAACAAATGGGACATTTTTCTTAATGAACCAAATAGCATCCTGAATTGTTTCAGTCTTGCCGGCTTCATAGCACATGCCTATAAAGTCACACACTATTTGCTTTGGTTATACTAAATCTAGTCACACTCTTCTGTATGCCTGTATTAACCTTTTCATAAAATTTTTCAATTTTTGAGGCTAAATATAGATTATTTTTTAGAAAGGTTTAACTTCAATGTGGTAGAGTGAGAAGTGAACCCAGAACTACTGGACAACCACAGGACAAAGAGAACTAAGAAGTGAGACTTAAAGGTGAGTCAACCTTTGGACACTGCTAACACGACACCGTCATAGACAAACTTCACAACCCAGAAAGTCTCTTTCTCCCCGCCACCCGCCATGTCTTACATAAGTTCATGGCTTTCTCTTGGCTCAAATGTCTCCTGTGAGCCTCAGGATAGACAGGTAACAAACTTTGAAGGTAGCCAAGTTAAAAGGAAGACATGAGAATTACTGGGGAACTAAAGGAATGTTAATGTGTGATGCGGGCACACTAGGTTTTCTTATGGGAAAAATGAGACTCCAACTTCAAACTAAGTATAAAAAAAATTCCAGTCAAATTCTCTAAAACAAATAAGAAAAAATACAACTTTCTAGGTATAATTGGAATATTGTCATATTCAGTCATACATTTAATTAATTTTTAGAGCTTTGAGTTCTCATTAAGTACATATGTATATGTAAAAACTGAAAATTTCAAGTTTAAAATAGAAAATGGATATATAAAAGAATGCTACAAACCAATAAGAATACAATGCACAGTTCAGTATCATTAAAATAAAACAAAGCAAAAATGAAAAGGGTAAATGAACATTTAGTACTTCATACAAAACCCAAAAGCCCAAATCTGTGAAAAAATGGCTGATCTCATTAAACAAGTGCAAATTAAACCTACAAGATATACTGAGATTCCCATCTTTTTTTTTAAGATTTATTTATTGTTTATATACAGCATGTTTTCCTGCACACCAGAAGAGGGCATCAGATCTCATTACAGATGGTTGTGAGCCACCATGTGATGTGGTTGCTGGGAATTGAACTCAGGACCTTTGGAAAATCAGTCAGTGCTCTTAACCTCTGAGCCATCTCTCCAGCCCGATTCCCATCCTTTTTTAAGATTTTTTTTTTAAGTCCTGAAAATTCCAAGTATTTGAAGTTAAAAGCTGGCCAGGCACGACAGTACACACCTATAATCCCAGCACTTGGGATGTGGAGGCAGGAAAATCAGGAGAGTACAAGGCCAGTCTCAAATAAAAGGTAAAGACATTAGTAATGACCTAGTAAAGCTGTATCTCCATGACTCAGCAATTCTTCTGGCACAGGAGACATCCACACACATGCACAGGAAATGTGCATAATGCTTTCAAAAGAACTGTTACTCAACAGTCCCAAACTGCAACAAACAGTTCAAAACACAGAGCAAATAGAATGTGCTGTATAGAAATCTTATCATATTGTTTAGCAATGAAACTGAATCCATTATTGCCACATTCAACAACAATAAAGACCTGCCAATCTCAAATCTTGCAAACACCAACAAAAAGAACAGATACAGAAATGAGGGCATTCAGGAAAAGCTGAAAAGTAGAGAAAACTAAATACTGCATTTTATTTATCTGCACAAAGGTGATAAAACAACAAGCAAATGATTATGACAAAAGTTGAAACAGGTTATGATATGGAAGAAAGAAGTAAAGATTGTAGAGGACTATCATCCGAAAACAATAGCTACCAAGGTTTTACCTGTACCTGGTCTTAAACAAGAAGAATGAGGCTCTGTTGCCTGTTCATGAGCTATTTGGAAGAAGGAGAAATGAAGACAAATATTTACTTCACTGTAACACATGGCTAAGTCAAAGAAACTTATTGTACGACTTTCAGAAAATGGTGTCCTGAAGAGGTAAGGAGAGCCAAGTAGCCATGGTACCAGTGATTAATAATTATTCCTTCCTTACACTACAAAACATCTCAGCCAGAGATGGTAGTGCCTTTAATCCCAGCACTCAGGAGGCAGAGGCAGGTGGATCTCTATGAGTTCAAGGCCAGCCTGGTATAAAAGAGCTAGTACCAGGAAATGTGCCAAAGCTACACAGAGAAACCCTGTCTCAAAAAAATTAAAAAGGAAAAAAAATTCTCGATACCTCTGTAAGTACATTTTATGCATGGGTAGAGAAGGGAAAGATTGGTACAAAGTCTGTATGAAGAGCAATTTGTTTCCACCATCTTATTCCACAAACTATCCAAACTTAACCAATCAGTATCTCCCCGTGTGGACTAGGAGGCTGGTCAAGAGGTCAACTCCCTGGAGAACGTTCATAGCAAATGAAGCGATGACACGCACTGGAGAACAGTCTCCATGTGAGCAACAGGCAGGACTATCAGTCTCAATTGCTTTACCTTACGTATTACATAAAATCTCTACCTTTGAGCACTAGTGACAATAGTTCATAAAGCTTATTGAAAGATTAGGTTATTACAGTTATCTAAAAATAAGCAACTAAGAATAATGATGTAGGTCTAAATCTGCAGGGCTCACTAGAAGTATGATCTACTGCAGTAGAGTAAATTAATGTACTTCGAACTAAGTCTGCTTGTAAAAATAGCCAGGCAGTGGTGTCGCACGCCTTTAATCCCAACACTAGGGAAGCAGAGGCAGGCAGATCTCTGTGAGTTCGAGGCCATCCTGGTCTACAAGAGCTAGTTCCAGGACAGGCACCAAAGCTACAGTGAAGTCTTGTCTCAGAAAAAAAAAAAAAAGATTAAAAATAAAAATCATTCTCAATTTTTTGGTCATCCTCTAAATGGATTAACCAGTAACTCATAAATAGCTCTATGCTTGTTTTATATCTATTGTCTTATGCTTAGGTTACACATTCCTTTCTACCAAGGACAAAATAAAGCAAAGCCAGTCATTTAAATTGGTAGGTTTTAGGGCCTAAATATTTCTTCATGGTCAGGTTCACTGAAAAAATGATGAAGGCAAAAAAACTATGTAGGTGGTTACTTTCTCTTTTTTTCTCTTCCAAAGTTAAAACCATTTGTTGACCTCAATTAAAAAAAAAATCCCAATTACAAGTACTTTACTGAACAAATAACTTCTAAGATGGCCCTCATGACCCACACTTTACAGTATACATGCTGTCATGAGATACCTCTTCCAGGTGTCTGCTGATTACTGCCTGATTTCCAATGAACAGAATACAATGAAGAGATGGACTATCACCTGTAAGCTAATCTTATAAAATTCCATGACTTTCACCATGATTTTCTCTTAGACTCTTGTCCTGAGGAAGACAGCTGCCATGCTCACTATAAAACAGCTCTGTCAAGAGGGCCATGTGGCAAAGAACCAAGGGGGAGTGGTGCAGCCTTTAACCCCAGCACTTGGGAGGCAAAACTGGGAAAAGCCTGGTCTACCTAGAGTTCCAGGACTGCAAGGACGACATAAAGAGACCCTGTCACAAAAAGAACAAAATAAAACAACCAAACAAATAAACCAAATTACATCCATGGAACAGCCAACTTCCCAATGCTCACTAGCTAAGCCTTTAAATGAAACCACAACCACGGTCAACCATTTACAACTTCACGAGAAATTCACAACTATAAGCTGTTGGGAAACTCCACCTGTACCCAATTGTCACACTCCAGACACCATGCCTGAGAAAACCCAAGGGGGAGGACCCTCCCCCTGGGATGCTCAAGACCACAACTACATGTCTTTAAGACAAGATACCCAGAACTGACCCATAGTTCTCCTTCCTTCCAAGACTACCCAGGAGTTGCTTTGCTCAGATTAAAACCTGGTCTTATTAATTCGGTTTGATTTGGCTTATTACATCTGTGGAGGATACCCAATAAATGGGGATCCAATACTTACCATAAGCATCCATCAACATGACAACCTATGTTCTTAGAAGACAGTAATGGAACATCTCCTTATTTTATACTAAGGGTTTGGGGATATTTCGCTTTATAAGTAACAGGTAAATACTACTCTAGTGCCAATTTAAGTTTAAAAATATTAAGATGTTTTGAAGCAACATTACAAAATGAAGGAAGAGGGGAAAAGAACCAACAAACTAAAAAACCCATTCAATAAGAGAAATGTTCCAACCTTCAGCACTCTTCCAGAAAGACCAATAATTTCCCCATCTTTTGGCTCTACTTCTGTAGCAGTATTCACATCACCACTTCCTGTGGTATCAATTATGTCAATGATTTTTGGTTTTCCATCAGTTGTAACCTAAAAATTGAGAAAAAGAAAATGAGTTAGATTTTGTCTTTAAAAAAAGTAATGTAAATCCATGTATGTACATAATATTATACATATATATAATTGCCTATGGAATTTAACATTTATATTAAAAATAATATAATTAAGAGAAAAGTATAGGGGCTGGAGAGATGGCTCAGTGGTTAAGAGCACTGCCTGCTCTTCCAAAGGTCCTGAGTTCAATTCCCAGCAACACATGGTGGCTCACAACCATCTGTAGTGAGTGAGATCTGGTGCCCTCTTCTGGCCTGCAGGCATACATGCTGACAGAATACTGAGAATACTGTACACATAATAAATAAATAAATCTTAAAAAAGTATAAATAAAGAAAAATTAGTCATGGAAACAATATACAACCCTTCAAGTGGTTTCATTTTTTTTAATATTTGCAATCTTTTGGGTGTTGGATATAACAGCTGTCAGTACACAAAAATTCCTTATCTTACATACAGCAGGGTGAGGAAGTAAACAATAAATAAAGATATAAAATACTGAGAAATTAAGCTAAAGACAGGAAATAAGAGGTACTGATTTATCCATTTTAACCTGGTTGGTCAAGGAAGGCCTTGCTGAGAAGGCAACATGTAAGGAAGTATCTGAAGAAAAGTACACTCTGGGCTGGGTAGAAAACAGCAGCATTTTATTACTCAATGTTGGACCAGTACTTCAAATTTCGTAAATCCCATTCAAAGGTTAAACATCCCATATTTGTTTTGCTCCCAATGTTGTCCTTCTAAGTATCATCCTACACCAGTTACTCAAGCCATAAACAAAAGTCTTTCTGACTATCTCTATGTCTTCACCACAGCTATCAGGAAGTACTTCATCTACAATGGAATTCAAATCCATTTTTCTACTTTTTAATCACCATTGTGCCAGCTTGCCAAACCACTGGCATCTCTTCCTTTCCTAATGTACACATCAGCTTCTTAAATCAAGTTGAAACTCACTCTTTTTGGGGGTCCTGTAACTTAATGTGTGGAATCACACACACACACAAACACAAAAACCTGGCAACAGTAAAAGGATACTGGGTGTGTGACAACCAAAATTTAATTCACCTAAATGTGTGGCAGTACTTAGGCCAGCTGAATTGCGTAAGCACTGCGGGTCTGAATATTCAACACCCATACTTTTACTGTGCAGGCCACCATACTACAAATCTCATTGAACACTTGGCTGAAACACCCCAGGCTGATATGACCAGGCTCTATTCTATGGGCTGCTGTATTTTTATTGCATGAAATCTTCTACTCTCATAGAAACCTAATGGCTTAATTCCAGAAATCACAGCTTTTCATATTTTCTCTCCACCACTCCTCGGCATGTAAATATCAAATTAGTTTATCTTTAAATTGGGCTGTGTTAAACAAGCTTATTCATCTCATTGAGTATGTACATTTGCTTTTAGTAAATGCTTTTTATATGCAACCAAATTTTTTAACTAATTAAAAAAAGACTTATTTTCACTTATGTGTTTGCCCATATATATGTACCACATGTGTGCCTGGTGCCCTCAGAGGGCAGAAGAGGGTGATAGATTCTCAGAACTGGAGTCGAATGTTGTTGTGAGCTGCCGTGTGGATTGGGAACTGAACTCGCTCGTGTCTTCTGCAGGAATAGTGTAACCACTGAGCCATCTCTCCAGCTCCCAAACTTCTTTATGACTTATCAGTAAATGCTTGATTTGTATGCTTACTTTGCCTATATACCTGGGGTTCCTGGGGTTGTGCAAAAGTTCACGGGAAGAGAGAGATCAGTTACGAGTGAAAACTCTGAAGACCCTTACATAAGCCATGTTCTTAAGGTGCTCCTTCCCCAGCGGGCCCCCATGCACCATGCACCATGCAGACTGTGTTTTATTTCTCGTCTCCCTGCAGATTCATAGTGCACTCAGAACACAAGATGCTCTGGGGCACTACTTCCCGTAAAATGCAGACCATTTTTGCCTCGACTGTTTTCATACAATCCTCTTCCTTAGATTCTTTATCTCTTCAGTTGTATAAGAATATTCGATTGTGCATTTCAGTTTTCTAGTAAAGTTATCACCCCTTCAGAAAACCTCCCCAGATGGCTCCTTTCACGTGTTCCTCACCCTCAACTTCATACTGCACATTGTTTGCCTCATAGGACACAGCCCAGCTTTCAAAAACACATGAGGTGACTCTCATCAGTGTCTCCTGTTAAGAGTACACGCTCCACAGGGACAGGTGGTCTCTCCATTCAAGTTGCAAACAGACACCACCAACAGTGATGGCTGGGTATTAACATTTTTTATGACTGAATGATCCAACTTAGCATCAGCTCTAATGGCTTTGTTAAGATATGTTTCTTTACTAGCCATAAATTTTCACGTGAGCCACAACACTACTGCTACACAAAGTGTAGTAGAGTATTTTTACAGACGGATAATTGATAAGCTTCTTTGGAGCTAGTTTTGCAAAACCAAGTCATTGTGTTCAACATATACTGATGGAGCATGCCTATACTTAAAGAAACTTGATACTAATTTTTATAGTAAATGATCTAATATATATTTCTACCACGGGTATTCAAGAATCTTACTACCGTTCTTTGATGTAGGAGGGTCATCTGTCTATGTGTTACTTTCATTGGTTAATAA
>LOEQ01000886.1:105391-117603 GCA_001685075.1 Bramus lutescens
TGGAAGAGCAGGCAATGCTCTTAACCACTGAGCCATCTCTCCAGCCCTAAATTTTTAATTTTTTAGCAGTGGCTTATCATAATTTATAGCAACAGTCAATCTCCAATTAGCATATTTAGATTGGTGCTAAGCAGACTCTACTACTCATTCCTGTGATACCACTTTTAGCCACAACCCATACTTGATTATTTTATTGATTTTAAATTTCCATTCTTTTTCAAGAAGAGACAGAAACTATTCCCTGATCTATCTTTGGAACTTATATACTATCTGAAGACATATTAGGTGCTCAATAAACATGTATTGTGAGAATTCCCATTAGTGATGATTAACTTGGTCAGGCCATTCCCTAGCATAAGGTTAAACATTCTGTATATTCAGCCAGGGCAGTTTTCATTGAGATCAACATTTAAATTAGTAGACTGGGAGACTGACTGTTATGATGTGGGTGGGACTTGTCTAATTGGAGGAGAAACATGCGTGGTAGGACTAAAGGCATGTACTAGCATGCCTGGCCCCCAGCTGCTACTTTACTTGCATTTTAAAGTAATTATTCATTTACCCATTTAAATCTGTTGCCCCTTCCAGGTCCAGGGAAGTCTGTCAGACCCTAGAAAGAATGGTCTGTGTACTCAAGATGCTTAAGGTCTGGGGTGGGAAGGGAGAGTTTACAGGCGACTATGGCAAAGGATGGTGACAGGGATGTGACATTTCTGAAATGAGCTGGACAAAGAAGAACAGATCCTGGCTTCCACACCAAGGGAAATGCAAATACCAGGGCAGGAAGGAAACAATCATTGGGTGGACAGTGATAGGGTTCATGTTGGTTGGTGGTTAATAGACCTGACTACAGCTGAGGCAGAGGCCAGACAAAGGCAGTTCTTGCATGTTTTATTACTGTGGGATTTGGCTGTGACTGAATGAGTAGTCATTTCAAGGTGAAGCAGCTCACAAGAGACAGAGTTGTTGGTATTTTAAGACAGAGTCACACATCTTCCAGGCCAGCTGGCTTGAAACTCACTATGCAGCTCAAACTGGTCCTGAACTCATGGCGGTCCTCTCTTTGTCTCAGTCTCGGGAGTGCTGGAACTACAGGCATGAACCACCACAATTAGGTGGGTTTTGTTCTGTTTTTGGAGGTCTGTTTGATTCAGAATCAAGGACCCAGACTTTCCTTTTTCTACTCATAGTTAATAATTGGTACAAAATAGGCCCTTGAAATAAAGGTGGTTTTATTATAAAAATTTAAAAATGCTTTGTAAAAGACAGTCATGGGAATACTGCATTAAGAAGAAACACTCTGAGAATGCAAACAGTCACTGATATATTTTACACTGTTTTTGGACTAATACTTAAAAATAATCTTCTTTACAGTTAAGAAGTGTCTTCGGAGCACCATCATTTGAATAGAAGATATTTTGCAAATCAGAGTTCATCTTTGGTCTGTAATTAAGAAGAAAAATTTAAGAGCCACTAAGAAATCTTAGAATCAAGAATACCTATACCAGGCAATTAAAAAAAAAACAAAACAAATAAAACCAAACCCCAAGTTTTCTTTTAGGTGTCTTAAGGACTCAAGATATTTCTGGAGGGCCAGAATCACCCACCAGGTATAAAATCACACTCGGCTTAATGGGAGTGAGTGAGGGGTCTGAGTCACCACTACACCTGTGTTACAGATACTGCGTGTGAAGAGATGGCAGAGACAGAGAATGATTCAAACTTCCAATAGCTGGTGGAAGATAATGATCTGGTACCAATTCTATCTAAATCACATAAGAAATAAAAAGGAAATGAAATTGCCTCATCTCATGCAGAGCCAAAAGAAACTTTGTGACATTGAATCCGTTTCATCACTGGCTCTAGTGAATCTTACAGCACAGACAGGAATTAGCATAGATGATGTGCCACCGAGGGGCCAGTGAGTTAGCAGCGAATCATTTCTCAAAATAGACACACAAAACTGCAAAGAACCAAAATTTCTACTCATAGACTGCCATGGTGTAGAGTCCCACCAGGCTGACAATAAGCTACCAAATGTTTAACTAGCATTCAGAATTTCTGCATTTTTAACAGTAGTGAGCAATCACACAAACTGGTTCTTTCACGCCACTGGAGAGAGAAGATTAGTCTTGTTACCTTTCTCCTATGGCACGTGCAAGGAAAGAGGTCATCCTCAGACTGTGGCTCTACCCGCTTCATACCCTCTCGAATTTGTGGCTTGTTCACTTGTAAATTGGCATAGCCCTGTTAAACATCAATGAAAAAACATTCCTTAAGCAGCTCTTCAAGTATATTCACCAAATGAGACACACAGGAACTTACAAGTAAAGCATTCCTTTAATGCATATGTACTTAACTGTTACCTACAGTGTCCTCCAAATCTATCCTTAATGTCCAAAACAGAGTTCCTGATTGTGCTGTAAACACTGGCTACCCATTCCAAACATACCCCTTATTAGAGAACTCTGTTTGTGTGTGTGTGCGCGTGCATGGGTGCGTGTGTGTGTGTGTGTGTGTGTGTGTGTGTGTAATGTGAAGGTCACAGGAGGACATCAAATGTCTCTCTTAGTGTCTCTCCATATCATTTTTAGAGGCAGGGTCACTGAACCTGGAGCTCACTGATGGACTAGATTGGCTAGCCATGAGCCTCTTCTTGTCTCTGTTTCCCAATGCTGGGAATACAGATAAGTTCTGCCACAAATAGATCCTCACAGGGCTGCTGGGAGCTATCATTCAGCCCTATCTTGTTTTGTAGTTTCTAAAGTTGGCCTACTAATACGTAGATCACACTGGTATCAAACTTGCAGCAATCTTTGTCTTCATCTCCTGAGTGCTAGGATTACAGGTGTGTACCAATACATCTACCATAGTCACATATAAAAAATACTGTTTTGTTTTTAATTATGTGTCTGAGTGTGAGTATGTGCATGAGTATCAGTGCCAACAGAGGCCAAGGGGTCAGGTGTCCTGAAGCTAAGAGTTACAGGCTGGGATGAGCTGTCTGACATGGGTGATGGGAACTGAACTCAGGATCTCAGCAAGAACAGTATGTGCTCTTAACTGCTGAGCCATCTCTCCAGCCCGAAATCACAAATTTGTATGACTAAATATTTCTTTGTAACTACCTTCTGCTTTAAGTGAAGAGAATGTTGCACAGAAGCCTCCCTAGAAGGAGAACACAGTACACTTCTTCCTTCCCCACCAAGGCTGCACAAGTCCGACTCATCACCTTTCTTGATTATATTCCTATTCTGCAATGGGCACTGTGCTAGGCGTGGATGCCACACATTAGCCAAATAAATGACACAACCCAATGGATCGGTAGATGTTCAGGCTGTAGCCCCCTAGTCTAGTTCACTGGTTTTCTTCTCTCTGAATCCCTTGACTACCCTCTAGGGAAGGTTATAAAACAGACCAGTACAAACCAGAGACAGACAGACTTTCCTCTGTAGCAGAGCCTAAGATATGGTGTTCAATATTTGTAACTCTGAGATAAGAATCTTAATTCAGCTCCACTATTAGTGTTTACTTCTGCATTCTTTTTTAAGATAAGTCTTTTAAATCTTCAGGTTTGTTGGGATTACAATTTACAAATTCTTGGTCCATGAAAATAATTTTCACGAAAAGGTGTAAGTTACTTGGGGCCAAGAGGCTGATTGATTACACTTTGCACCTTGTTTAATTAAGACTTTTTCACAGTTTTACTGATTGATTACCTATAGTACCCAGTACTGCCATGCAGTTCCCCATGCAAGTACTAAAGAGGTTCGACCCTGCCTAACTCCCAAATTAGATGAGGATTGTCTGAGGGGGTGTGGTCATAGACTCCTTGAACTCTCAACCTGTCAGGCCATAGACCTTTCCTGCTCAAGTTTGGACTTGCTTTCCATACATGCAGCCCTACCCCCGAACCTAGGCCCTCAGGCCTAATATCAAAGCTTTTCACTTGGTGTTATTACATTCTTAGTATTCAACATTGTTTTTATTTCCCCTTACAGTATCTGGAACTGAACCCAGTGCCTCATACATAATAAATATGTGCTACACTCCAAGCCTCAGATATTTATTGCTTAGTATTTATGTCTAATTCTTACTAAAGTGGCACATATATGCCTTTATATTAATATACTTTTAGATAATTTTACATTAACTATTGCTTGACTATAACATATCTACCATATCTAGTCACAAGCAATATGAAAGGTGTGTGTGTGTGTGCGTGAAAATACTAACCTGGAAAAGTTTGAAGTAATAACAGAATATATCATCACCCATTAGATTATTTCTTGCAAATTCTTGTCCTGCTTTTGCTATCTTCTTTGCCTATGGGAATTAAAAGAACACCCTTTAATGGAGCTGACTCCTTCTCTTGCAGACACATGCAAACAGACCTTCAGACTACACAGTAAGATGAGACAGAAAACTTATCTTTGGGAGTAGCCTTAAGTGGCAAGGGCACATTTCACAGTGTATGTTTGTTCAACCCAGAGAGGTTTCCAAGATTTGAAGTCCAAGTTGCCACGTGGGATGTCTTAGAGATAAGCCTCCCTTGGTAAGAGGCGCTAGACCCAAGCAAGGTAATGATAACTTATCAAGGACAGAGTTGCGTGTTCTCTCTCCCTTCAGGTTTCAGCAGACACTAAGCCTCAAGCTTAGTAGTTACTGACATCTATTGCCAGACATGCGCTGCTTATGCCCCCATACTATCAATGCCAGAGTTCAGCAGAATGGTCAACTAATCTAAAGTGTTGTGGTTACGTTCCCCTTGAGGGGAACTGCAGACTCCCCTTGGTCAGGCAGCATCCCATGTATAGGTAGAAGCTGTATCTAAACATGAGAGTTCAGGCATGTTTCCAACCCTCCTGCGCTGCGGTTCTGCAAGGAGGAGCAAGCCTGCTAAGAGAATGACCTTACCTCTGCATCATGATCTTTTGCCCATTTAAGCTTTTCCAGCAGGTCGCTCAGGTTGCTTCTGACTGGAATGTAGTGCTTCCAAGGCTGCAGTTCATTGTAAAAGTGTTCATAGTAGATGGAGTCCTGCTTTAGAACCACGCTGTCGCCTACCAGGAGGTAGGGCAAGCGGTATGCTGCCACAGTACCGTCGATATTTATTTGATACTTGTGCTGCAAAGCAAGAGACTATAAGAGACTTCACTCTATTCCCGTTTCTACTTTTTCCTTCCCCGTCCTATGCATCACTTCGCCATCCTCACACAGACTTTCCCCTCAACATTTAATGAGTGTTCTTATTATATATTATGTTGACCTAGAGCGAAAGGTTCATTTGATATGGGCCCAAATTTCCCAAACACTGCTACAGATCTATGTAGCTTTGGAGCCTGTCCTGGAACTCGCTCTTGTAGACCAGGCTGGCCTCGAACTCACAGAGATCTGCCTGCCTCTGCCTCCCGAGTGCTGGGACTAAAGGCGTGTGCCACCACCGCCCGGCTATAACACAACTACAGATCTAACACTGAAACAGCTAGCAAATTAATAATATGGACGTCCTGAGGCCACACCATAAAGACAGGTAGAGGTGTGGCTTTGGAAATACTCTGCTACTTTGTTGATTAACACGTGCATCTATGGCAGCACGTTCTGTGCCACGTCAACAGTATTTTTAGAATATGTCAGGGCTACACATATATAGTAAGTGACTTAATAAGCTGTGGGTTAAGAACATCCATAAATAATACTATGCACAGAACTATGGAAATCAATAGCCCTAGATGTGGAAAATTCATCAGGTAAGAATAAAACCAAGCCCTGAAATCCTGTCTTTGGGGCTGGGAGAAGGCTCAGGCTATAAAGTGCTTGTCTTGAAAGCATGAGGACCTGAGGATGACCCACACCTCTGGACAACAGCTGGGATGGTGGCGCATGCTTGTAATGCCAGTGCTAGGGATAGGGAGACAGGTGGGTCGCTGGAGCCTGCAGGCCTGTCAGTCTAGCTTACTCAACACACTCTGGGCCTAGTAAGAAACCCTGTATAAAAACTCAGGGTGTATAGCTGCTGGGGAATGACATTCAAGACTCTTTTGGCATTTACACACACAGGTACACACATGTACCTATGAACACAGAAACAGGCATGAACACACACACACACACTCCACATCTTCTGAGAAAGGACGCCTAATCATCTTTCTTTTGTTACACTTACGTTTCAATATACCTAGGTGAAAAACACCAGCGTATGATTTAATAGCACCCCTCAGGTCTACCTATTACCATAGAACCCATCAAATGAATATTCAGCATCCACAAAGCAGAAGAGCTCACCAGGCTCTTGTTTTCTCCCACTTTTTTTGTTGACTCAAAGAACCTAAGAAACCAACTACAGGGCCTGAGAGTGGGGAGGTACCCCACCATTTGAAAAGAAGCTATCAGAAAGAGGGTTACTCCTTGGGAAACATGGGAAATCTACACCCAAGGCACAGAAACCCCCCTGCCATCTCCCAAAGGCCCAGAACATGTGGATGGGTTTCACCTCATTATCTGTCTTATATCTTCTTGTGATGCTGTGATATGGGGGAGAAGTGTTTCTAAAGTGACTTGCATACATTTACTAATAAAAAAGGATTTGACCAAACAGGCATTTTTCTTAAGGGCTGGCTGGGAAACAATATAGCTTTTTGCAGGCTCTAAATTCCATTAATGCTTACTCAGCATCAATGCTATGTGGTGAATCCAGACTCAGGGCACTTTCCCACGTCTTGATACTCATTGTGTTTGGTGACACTTCCTCATCCCCTGGAACTTGTAGACTTTAGTTCCCTTCCCCAAAGTGTTATTTATACATAAACTGGAAAGCAAAAAGGGATCCCAGAGATGATGTCATACCTTGAAGAAATCAAAAAATGAAATGTGTTTCACAATGGGCCCATACAGGCTCTCATCATGCTTAAAGAAGAAGAAATTGGTGAAAGCAGCATCGATGAGCTCTGGGTGTTTCCTGCTAAGTTTGACCAGCTCTAGTCTCTCTTTGCGGCTGTCACGGCCCCTCCAGACAGCTGTGGAGTTCTTCCTTTCCCAGGGAGGCCCTGTGTTAGCTTGAACCGACATCATGTCCAGACTTACTCTAAAAGACAGGAAGTGGAACACGTCTTCCTCCCAAACTGTCAATTCATGCAATCAGACAGAAAATGACTCCCTAAAGAGAGCAAACCAAGGCCTGGGGTCAACCCTGACCATGTCTCACCGGCCCATGGTTTCGAGGACAGAGTCAGTCAGGTCGTAGGTAGGCATCACAATATCCCTGGAGTCTGTGGAGCCACACCAAGAAAAGATCGGCTGGATGTTCGGATTTGATTTCTTTTTTTCCAAAGGCCAGTCCCCCAGATTGACAAAAAACTCCACATCTGGCATTCTCACCTGGGGGTGGGGAGGAGAAGAGCTTATTCACAGTATTTGTCTTGCACACGATCACACACTCATCGGTTAACAACAGTAGCTGGAACTCAGAAAGATGGTGCTTCTCTGTAATCCTTGCAGCTGTGAGACAGAGGTGGCTGGGGGAACATGAACTGGAGGCCAGTGTGCTATATAGTTAATGTGAGGTCAGTCTGGGTTACATAATGAGCTCAGGGCCAGCCTGGGCAAGACACTGCCTCAAAAAATGGAGAAAGGAAAGTACAGAGGCATTCACTGTGCATACATATAAGCACATGATGTACCTATATGAAAATGTCACAATGAAAGCCATCATTCGGTATATTGATTTGACAAAATTAGTCACAGCACAAATAAAAGGCCAATCTCTCCAACTGCGGCCAGGGACAATGACTTCAGATTAAATGGCCAGAAACTGCTCAGAATATGGTTACGTGGATAAATAGCCTCAGTTTGCTTTCTGCGGTGTCCAAGTTGGCCAGCAGACTTACTATAAAACCAAAGTTAATTTTTCTATTGTTCTGATAATGCCGAGAGAGAGGGGGGGTAATGAGAGTGGAGAGAGGGAGGGAGGGAGGAAGGGAGGGAGGGTTGCTGGGAAACACAACACTTAAGGCTGAGACATTTTCTTTCCATGTGGTATTGCTATAGATTGTCTTACTTACCCCACAAGACACACTTAAGTCCTAAACCCCAATGTCTTAGAATGACCTTATTTAGAAATCAGTCATTGTTGATTTAATTAGTTCAGATGAGGCTACACAAGAATGTGGTGGTGGGGGGCTGTTGTGGAGGCCCAAAGAGACCAAAGGTCAGAGAGTTTGGGACTTGTTTCAAGTTCATTCAAGGTTATTGTGCTTCTAACTCAAACAAAGGTCCCACCTAGTAGTAGCTCAGAGAGTTCTGCTCTCTCAAGGCTATTGTCAACAGGTATGGCTACTTGCCAGACCTCCTATTCCTGAAGTAGGAAAGTAGTCGGTTCCTACCTAAAACAAAAGTCTAAGGATCCAACAGTTCCCTTAATGGAAATCATTCTGGATTCCACCCAGGGAGTGGTTTGCCTACAGAGTGTTTGGTCTAGGGCAGGAGCGTGATGAATGTAGCTCCTGACTTTCAGTTTGTAGGTTAATGCACTCTTTTATTTTACTCCTACCTTTTGGGGTCAAGGATATATTAACCAGTTGGAAATTAAACACGGGTGAATTTTCAGTACTCACTGAAAAATTCTCTCCCAATACTATCCTATATATTTCTGCGTTTTATTGTTTTCATTCGCGTCTTCATATTCTTTACTATATTTCTAAATCCCCACACCTCCACTCTGAAGAAAGGTATTTTTGTCGAGGCTGGACCCTGACAGGCTGTTAATTCAATATGATTGGTACCTTTGGGAGAGGAGAGGGAAGGAGATGGGAGGAGACTCAGACTCTTGAGGGCAGAGGGCCATGTGACAAAGAGGCAGAAAAGCCCAAGAATAGAGGATCACCGGAAGCTAGGAAGAGGTGAGAAGGACTGCCAGAATCTTAGGAGTATGTCCCTTCAACACTTTGATTTCAGACTGGTGGCCTCAGAAATTATCCTCTGCTGCTTGAAGCTACTACAGCAGCCCTTAATAACTAACATATGTTCCAGGAAGTAAACCAAACCAAAACAGAACTTTAGGATAGCAAAATAGAAGGCACCAGAATAGAACACTCCTAACAATTGATGTTAATGATGCCTGAAAAATTAAATTGTAAAATATAGATTGACATTGTCTATCATAATGCAGAGAAGACCTACTAACCTTTCTAGTCAATGAAAGTAGTATGGCATCCATGAAAATCCTAAAGCCAACATGCTCACCATGAGTCTTGATATAAACCTAGAAGAGAATTTGACATTTACTATGTGAGTGTAAAAGCCACAGCAGACGTCGCTGAAGAAAAGGCTTGTGAAAAGATGCACATAGGATGATGTTTAACAAAAGTAGCCATGGGTAATCAGATACTCAAAACATACAGAGTTCAGAAAAACAAGCAAACTTTGATCATACTGTACCTTATTGTCCTTTAAAGTATAGTGACACAGGCTCTGCCTCTGTCCAAATCGTTTTGGGATTTCTGCTGCAATCTTTTCGGGATCAACAGTAGGGAAATGTGCCAGATCTTTCTGAATCTGGGTGATGTTTTCTGGACAGTTCATCTCCCGTAGCCAGGCTGCACTGTCTTCCAAAGGGCAGTCACAGTTCTCATGATAAACTGGCCCTATTCATGTATAAACAACACAGTGGTGAACATTTCACTCAGCAACTGAATCATAGTAAACACATATGTAATGATCTGTCTTGTCCCTTTAAGAAATAAGCCCTGCCCAGGCCCCCATCCTCTGAGGCAGGCAGATCTTCCTTCCTGCTTGCACTCTTTCTTCCTATCTCTCCTAGAGGCAGCTTCTGTCTCTCCCTTCCCCCCATTTCTCCCCTTACAGCCCCTCTGCTCTTCTCCGGGGCTCCCCTTTCCCCTCCATAACCCCCTAAATAAATATCCAACCTCACTCTGCATGGTGTGCCTATCTGTCTGTCTCTTGCCTCCCAGGACTAGTTGCCCTGGGGGACCGGCAGCACGTCTCTCCTTGTGGGACTTGCTGCCCCTTATGGTCCACTGCANGTCCACTGCAGCCACTTGGGGAACTGCATCCTCCCTGCCTGGGACTGGCTGCTCTCGGGACCTGCAGCTCACTGTCTGCAGACTAGGGGACCTACAGCATTTTACTTTTACCGTAACAACATACTCCATGAACTTCTGTCTGTCTTCTATCCTATCAGCTTGTTACAGCTCTCCTTCCTATATTTTTCTTCTCTGGCTTGCTTTGCACAGGTGCAAATCAAGTCAATGGGTAATAATCCAGGCTCTATGTAGATATAATTCCTTACTCTATAATTCCTATACCTAAGAATAATCGTGGGGCTGGGAAAAAATGACTTAGCAGTTTAAGAGTGCTTGCTGCTCTGGCAGAGCACCTATGTGAGGTTCCTAGAAACCACAACCACCTATAACGTCAGGCCTAGGGGATCTGATACCACTCTGGTCTCTGTGATGCCAACATATCCCCATTATAGACACACATACATATAAAATTTTTTTTAATAACCAAATAATGGCAAAAGAAAGGAATCTGTGTTCTGAAGGATAATACTGAAATAAATTACTATTTTACTGGTTTATCACACAAATAAGTTTTTAGGATGTCTTCAGTACTTTTCTCAAGGGGCAAACCATTGCTAGTAACAGTGGAAGTAAATAAAGGACTCCTCCCCCTCTTTTGTTTTTCAGAGAAAAAGAAACAAAGAGGTAAAGATTATCCTATAAACATATGGCCTCATTAATATCACAATGATTAATTATATATTTATAGAAATAAATGTATAAAGATATGGTAACATAAAATCTGTACTGGCACTGTGTTATTCCTGAAATCCTCAAACTCCATCCTGATCTAGTCAATTGGTGACAATGGAATTTATATACATTTTAATGCTTCGCAGATTGGACTGTACCATGGAGTCCCATTAGAATATAAGAGAACACTTCAGACAGTTAAAAAAAAAACAAACTTCAATTTTCTTGTGGTTCTGTCTTCCCCGAAAGGGCAAATGAGAAAGCTCTCTTCTGGTCTTATGAGAGAAAACAGCAGAGAATTTCTCTATCACACTGGCAATGACAACCAAACCAAAGATCAATCCCTTTTCTGCTTCAAGCCACCTCACTGGCCTCAAACTCACAGAGGATACTTGCCTCTCCTCAGGGACCTGGTATTAAAGGCGGGTGCCACTACACCTGGCGATTTTAGTGATGATTATCAGTTACTTTTCATTAATTCATTCATTCAAGAATTATCTATGACAAGTATCTAACTTGATTTTTTTATTTATTTATTTTTCCATTTTTATAGGTGTTTTGTTTGCATGTATATCCTGCAGTGCCTTTGGAGGCGAGAAGACGGTATCAGACCCCTGGGCCTGGAGTTACAGGCATGAGCTGCCATTATGTGAGCTGACAACCAAACCCAGGTCCTTTGCAAAAGCAGTCAGTGTTCTTAACCACTGGGCAATCTTTTCAGCCCTGGTGATTCTTTTTTATAGCTAAGATTTGCCCATACATGCACATGAAATAAATAAAGTCTGAAGTAGTACAGCATAGAAAAGAGAATGGTTTCAATGGTAAGTATGGGTTTCTGAGACTTTGTTTCAATTTCATATATTCATATACACATAAATTTTCATATATATATAAAGGTATGTTATATCTCTTATTATAAGCTGTGTTCCAAAAGATTTATAAAACCTTGTTGCACATTATGCACTAAAAACCTCTCTAACGGCAAAACACTTATTATTATAAATTATGTTTCTATGGATGTAGGTGCCTTTGGACAGATACCCTCTTCCCTGAAGCTAGAGTTCCAGGTGGCTGTGAGCCACCTACATGGGTGCTGGGACCCAAACTCTGCTCCTTGGCAAGAGTAGCATGTGCTCCCCATTGTTGAGTATTCCTTCCAGTCTTCTAACTTGATTATTCTCACTGATGGGTCTTTTGGGAGCAACTTCTCTAGTAATGTTTCTTGGTCTTCAGTGAATTACACTCAGTGTCTCTCTTTTGGCAGGCCTCCTAATTTAGCTTTCAATTAAAGAAACATGGAGTGTTTTCTTTCAGTGAAAAAAGTAGGCTAAGTTTTTTGAAAGAATTCTTTTTCTTTAAATATTTATTTATTTAGTATGTATACAATATTCTGTCTGTGTTTATGTCTGCAGGGCAGAAGAGGGCACCAGACCCCATTAC
>LOEQ01000886.1:121573-145148 GCA_001685075.1 Bramus lutescens
ACACACACACACACACACACACACACACACACACACATGCACACACTCACACAGGAAAGTATGATTCTGGAAAGAAAGGTTCTACAGTATGTACAGGGAACCTGGCCTTATTAGAACATCAAAGAAAGCTTCTCCAGAAAGTGATATTTGAGTATACCTTTAAAAGATGGATGAGAGTGAATTAGTAAGGGAGTCAGGGGCTAGAAGACAGCATTCAGAAAACCGAAAAGTACTGTGGAAGGACAGAGGAGGAGATAAGGGGTGAGGTGGCTCTACAGAGACAGATTTCAGACCAATTAAGGAGTTAGCCTTTTGCTCCAAGAGGTAGGCAGGGAAGTTCTGTGAGCACATATGCATAGCTGACTTTACTACCTGCGGTCTACGCAGGGATCAGACTAGAGAGGATAGCTCACAGGGCAGGTGGAAGGGATACAAGTCCCAGACAGCCGCAGGCCAAGAGGTGGGCAATTAATCAGCCCCCCACACCTCAGTTTTAGCAGCTTACTAGAATAATCTACATCAATAATGGTCTTGTTTCCAGAAATTGTGCTTTCTTCATTTTAAGAAAGCAGACTCTTAGCGAAGTCCTGAGGATGCCATGGCAGAAGCCCTTCTGAGTTCAACTGCAGAGGGACGTAGATGTGGATCAGGCATGGGTTCGGGGTCATTTGTTTTCATTTTCCGTGAACTATCTTCTGATACTTCATATTTTTTCTGCAAAATATTTTACTTGTGTCATCAAAACTATAAATATACATGTTTTCAGAAATAAATAAAAAACAATGGCTCAAATGAGGAAATATTGATACCTGTCATTTTCAGGGACAATCTCTGTAAAATATATCTTCAGGTAGATGACAGTTATTTATGGTTTTTTTTAAAGATAAAATGAGACCAAAGAGAATGCTCTTGTCCAGTAGCCATTGCTTAAAGTAAACAAACCCAAACCAGATGGCGACATATTTTTATTGATCAAGTGCTATACTCTTAATCACCTTCATCTTCAAGCAAGTTCAGCCATATCTTTCCTTAAGTGAAGCCGTTTCCCTTGCCCATTTGATTTATTTAGCCTTGGTTATTTGAACTGGGGTCTTGCCCAGTATGGACGGCTGTCTGACTTAGAACTAGCTGTGCAGTTTAGTCTAGACTCAACCTGGCAGCAGCCCTCATGTTTCTGCCTCTTGAGTCCTGGGGTTACAGAAATGGGCTACTAATTCAGTTTTGCTCACAATTCTTTTTTTCTTTCTGTATGTTCCAAATAAACATAAAACCACCAAACTATGACATGTATTGCTGGTCCCACGCTCAAAATTTTATTCAAGTTGAGGAAGCTGGTGATGACAAGATAGAGTTAAGTGTCGGGTCGTGATCTGTGATGGGCAGAGCTTGGGGTGTGTGTGATGCACCGACTCAGGAGCCTTTGTCCACTACCCCAGCTGACCGTCTGTTGTCTGTTAGTCTTCCTCATCCAACCACAGACACACTCGTGCCTCTCCGCCACACATCTTTTAAAGAAGGCCATAAGGATCACAGATAGGAAGCAGGAAATCAAGAACTGTAGAAATCCAGTCCTCAGAGAAGACTTGTGTGGTCTGCAAACCTTGTGCGTCTTTCTCCACTGTCACCACCACACCACCGACTGAGGAAAAAGGAGAAAGTTCAGACCCTATCTGTAGACACACTAAGACTTTCTCTTCTAAGTGAAACCACTGCAGGTCCCCCCTTGGACGATGTTGTACCTCTATCCTGAGAGCCACTCTTAGCTGCAGATGAGGAAAAAGCCTACCTGCGGTTTTAAGGCAAAGGCGTGTCTTATAAAAGAGGAAGCTTGCTTGGCGCAGATGGCGTCTCTCATCCTAGGAGTGTATTTCCTTAAATCCCATTAATGCGCATGTGGCCTTTAACGCGTTCATTTAGGAGATGCTGGAGGACCCCCTGTTCATCATCACATCTGTTTCTTAGAGAGTCAGCCAGGCTTGCACCACTTAATACTTATGTGATGGCTATTAGGGAAACCATAATCTGTGTTTATTTTCATTTCTAGTGTTTAAAGTAAGCACATGAGAAAATAGATCAATAGTAAAAAAAGTCAGTGACCCCAATGGGTGGGTTTAATCTTTCATCCTCTGCTTGGTCACTAGGGCCTGGAAAGGCCTGTGTTGCTCCATCTGGCACCTGTCTTTGATTTACGGTGATGCTATGCCTCACGAGGAACTTGTTCCTTTGTAAGGCCTTGCAGCTTCTTTGAATGCCCTCAGTGACTATTTGAACTTTACTATTTTCTTCCTCAGAGGAATCAGGTTAGACGTGAAGCCCAGTTTTCTCAGAGAATCATCAGAAGTTAGTGACAGTAACTTTAAATTATGTTTTATTTGTTGAATATGACCATTATCATTGTGTACGTGTTATCCCTATATACATTTTAAAAAACCATCTGACCAGTGTACTACTTTAGGCAGTATTGTTTAGACTTAATTCACACGCCATAGAATTCACTATTGCAATGTACACTTCAGTGACATTTTCGAATATTCCCCAAGTTGTACGTACTGTTACTATGCAGAGCTGGAAGCTGGCCTTATGGCCCACCCAGCTTTTTCTTTTTAAATGTGGATGCTTGAGATCCAGCTCAGGTCCTCATATTTGCATAGCAAGCACTTAGCCAGCTCAGCTGTATTCCCCATCCCTTAAGATAAGTGTTAATATAAGGTAGATGGTGGGTCATCATAACTCAGGATGTACGGTCATAAAAATCAATATGCATTGACTGCAGATGTATGAAACATACTCATTATAGTTTATTGCCATTCATCAGGCCTGCTGGATAGACAGTCTTTTTCCTCTGTCTTTTCTTAGGATTCCATTCGTCAAATCTCAAGCTTCTATAGAATGCAATGAAAATTTGCCAAAGCTGATTTTCGAAAGCGAGAGAGGGTTGCGGCTTTTTCCTAGGAACAGAGACTTCTGCAGTTGCCTTCGATGCCTCACGTTGCAGAAGCTGGAAGAGCCACTGATTCTGGACATGGTGAGCCCAAAGCCGAGAACAAGTCCCCAGAAGAGGATCTACAAGGTGCTGTACAATCTTTTTGTACAAGTGCCTCAGGAGCACCCGTGGGCCCCAGAGGAGATGGTCATTATCCTTCAAGCTGTCCAGTGACTCATACTCGGGAAAAAATTTATGCCATCTGTTCAGATTATGCCTTCCTCAACCAGGCAACCTCCATCTACAAAACGCCCAACCCAGTCCGTTGCCTCGCTGATAATACCTCGCTTTCTGCTGAAAACAATTCAAGATACATTGGTGTCCCAACTGGTACATCAGAGATAATCTATAATGAAGAAAATAGCTTGGAAAACTTACCCACCAGCCTGGGCAAGCTACCTCTCGCGTGGGAAATTGATAAATCGGAATTTGATGGGGTAACCACAAATTTGAAACACAAATCAGGTAAGAGGATGCTGTGAAGTTCACAAGTGAAAACAACCAGAAAACCATGCCAAGTATTGCTAAATCTTGCCGTGACATATTTTCTGTTTCTGAACAAGGAACATCGCTACCATCATGTCTGTCATTGCATTTTGTTTGTTTGTTTGTTTTTTTCTTTAAAGTAACTGTGGTCTTAGTCCCTGAACATACTGCTCATGGAATCTTCCGACCTTATGTGTGCATTTTGGGAGTTTTGAAAATAAAAAAGAATAAAATATGAGTATTAAAGATAATTATACAGTTGCTTAGAAAAGGTTAATGACACAGCTATTTTGATTATTTTGATTACTGTTATTTTGTAGTTTTGCAGGGCATGGTCATATTTCCTAATGTAGGAGATATTAAGACATTAAAAAAATTTTTGGATGTAAAAAGAACATATGTTTTGATCAAAGTTGATTATTTTTGTAGCTGCTATATTTTAAAGTCTATTTTGTTTCTCACAAGTGTGAATGCATGTTTCTAATTACCTGTTCATTTTTTTTTCTGTTTGCTACATATTCCAAATGTTATAAGAAGATTCTGTTTGACATCTTCTTCCCTCCTTTTCAGTGTTATCTCTAAAACTTCCAGGGAAGTTCATTCTTCAGCAGACCTTGGCATTGATGTATTTTTGTGAAGCAAAACTTAAGAGATACTTGTCTTAAATTGGTTGATAATATGAACAGGGACATATAGCATTCAAATTACTTTTATATTTTAGATAACAGTGACCCAATAAATATAGAGTTCCTTGTCATAGTAAAATTTTAGCAGGATTACATAAGGATATAAATATATACTCAAACATTCTGTATATAAGATTTAGTGTATATGTATATATTATGTATATTATTATGTTGTTATATATTGTATGTAGTACAGATAAATGTAGAAATAAGAATGGTTATATAGATATGGAAATAGATATTTATTACTATTACCAAAATAGGAGCAGAAATCCTAAATCACTGAAAATATAGGCAAACATCATCTTTTAGTATCTGCTTTAAAAAATGACACCAGCAATATTTGAGCACCAGGAAAGTCCTCTATCTATACAGAATAGGCTCTGTACTCACAATGTAGGAGGGTGGTTTCTCTTAGGGTGCAGTGTACAGACCTCACCCGCACTGGAGTGCTCTTTGGATACTAATGCCTTTTTACTTTCTTTGAGTTAACAGTGATGCAGGGATTACATGAAGTGGGTGCTGCTGTTCTAATTATATAGGTGAAGAAACTGAGGCTTACATGGGATAAATCTACTGCCCAGTGTTGCACAGCCAGATAGAACTAAGATTTTTATTATGGTCCTAGTCACGCTGATGGTTTTATAAAAATCTCTACTTCTGTTTGTGCATTTTGAAATCAGTTGTTCCAGACATTGTTGTGCAAATCTGTAATCCTCAGGAAACTGACATGTATTTGTGTGCAATATGTCTTTTTTTCTTTAAATATTTATTTATTTATTATGTATACAATATTCTGTCTGTGTGTATGCTTAAAGGCCAGAAGAGGGCACCAGACCTCATTACAAATTGTTGTGAGCCACCATGTGGTTGCTGAAAATTGAACTCAGGACCTCTGGAAGAGCAGGCAATGGTCTTAACCACTGAGCCATCTCTCCAGCCCCCACCTTTTTTTTTTTTTGATATTTGTATGGTATATTCTTTTCCATTCTTTACTTTTAGATCTAGAAGTTACATTGCTGTACGGCTTCTGTTTCTTACTTGCAGAGCTTTGGACCATTTTCTCTATTGTTGTAGGAGGATGCTTCTTCGTTACGGCCACCCAGAACTGAAATAACCACACAGAGACTGTATTAACTAAATCACTGTTTGGCCCATTCTCACATCTTAATTTAACCCATTTCTAGTAATCTGTGTATCACCACATGGCTGTGATTTACCAGCAAGATTCCGACCAGTCTGTCTCCGGTAGGACTACACGGCTTCTCCTTGACTCTGCCTTCTTTCTCCCAGCATTCAACCTAGCTTTCCCCACCTAACTAATCTCTGTCTTGCTATAGGCCAAGCCAGTTTCTTTATTCATTAACCAATAAAAGCAACACATAAACAGAAGGACCTCCCACACCACTCTATGTCATGTATAGTATATTTATTTCAAAGCCTTTCCAGATTTCAAAATCTGAATTAGATCAGAGTTGGCCTTATCTTCCTTGAGGGTGACTCATTTCTTGTTTTTCACACACACTGTATCATTTTGGATTGTGTCCTGGTTGTCCTTTTGTATTAACTCTGATATGTTACCCAGCAAGCAAGCAAGCAAGCAATCAATCTCTCTCTTCCCACCTCCTTCTCTTCTACCCCTTTCTTTATGTGTATCTCTGTCTGCCTACCTGTTTGTCTGTCTCTGTCTGTCTGTCTCTCACTGTCTCTCTACCTTTCTCTCTCCCTCTCTGAGTCATCTGAAACTGCAAGCTCTGTCTTTTAAAGACAGTTCTGTTCTTGCGTTGGGCCATTAGTCCTGACTGTCTTGCTTGGGGTCTACTCTGTGCATGTGTGGTCCAGGTCTTAGAACAAGCTTTGGGCCACATTTATACTCAGAATTTGGGCCTCTGTCTTTGGTAACTTTCCTGTTTTCAGGTTCCTGCCCACCTCTTTTGGTGGTGATTGCCCAGAACGCTTGTCTTTGCTTCCTTAAGGAAAGATAATGGCACATGTTCCTTCCTTTGCTCTCCCCTCCTCCCTTCTCTGTTTTCTGGAGACAGTGGTCTGGCTCTGTACTCCAGCCTGGCCTGTAATTCTTTTCATTTAAGTTTATTTATTTTATTTTTACTCGATATGTGTAGGTGTTTGTCGGCATGATGTCTGTGCTCTGCGTGTGTCTAATGCTCTCAGAGGCCAGAAGAGCAAGACGGATCCAGGAACGGGAGTTGTAGATGGCTGTTATCCGCCACGTGAGACTGAACCCAGGTCTTCTGCAAGAGCAGCCATTGCTCTTAACTGCTGAACCAGCTTTCCAGCCCTCTGGCCTATAATTCTTAATCTTCCTGCTTCAATATTTTTGAGTACTGGGATTACAGGTGCATGCCACTGCATACTGCTCTGAGCTATGATTTCTTTTCTTTCCTCATACTTTGCTCTAACTACCGGGGCAGTTAGTGTGTGTGTGTGTGTGTGTGTGTGTGTGTGTGTGTGTGTGTAGCGGGAGAGGGATACATGAGTATTTTCTGGTTAGGGTTGGGAAGAACGGACAGGGTACAGAGCAGTGGACAAAGGTCGTTTTGTATGCGATGCTCTCGCTTCTTCTCTGCCATTGTTTTCTTCCCGCAAGTTCAGTAAAACGTTGGCTGTAGAACCACATCTTCTTGGCAGTATGGCGACCTCTTGCCGCAGTGTGGTTGCTCATTTACTCCTGGGACAATCACAGCAACACACGCACCAAAAGCAGCCCAGGGACAGACGCGCAGAACCCAGTAAGGGAAAGAATGACGGAGTGATAGAGTAGTCTTGGCTCACTGAGGTCGCAGACTTGGTGTTTCATTAGTCTCACAACTTGGAGTGCCTGGTAAAAATTACCCAGGGAATTAAGTCATCAAGAGGCAGAGGAGGGAGTCTCAAGGAAAAGTCATTTTTCTGTTTTCTGTCTGAGATTCACTTTTACCAATAATGGCCAAATGAGATTTAGTTCACATCTGCAAGTGGCTGCTAAGCTCCAAAACATGTTTTGTATATGCTGTGTCTGTGAAGACACAGACAGAATAATTAAATAGGTGGGGAAATTGTGTCTGGATTGTAGAGTGTTCATTGCATAATACTTTACAGATGTCCCTTGTGTAGGAAAATTTCCTGAGTCCCAGCTGGTTATAGGAGCTACATGGTTATGAATCTGTAAGCATTTGGTATGTCTACATAATCTGTGTTTGATAACACAAAAATAAAATATTAGCCTTAATTTTCATTTGAGATTTGATTATTTAATTTAAAATAGATGATATCAGGAAGATATTAATATATTCGAGTATAGCTGACAGGAAAGTTATTTATTTTAACACAATTAGCCTTGGGTATTATTAATGTTTTAATATGTATCCCATTTTGAGTGGATAAAATATCAACATGTTTCAGAAATAAATAAATATCAAAATTAAGCAAGGGAAACTCTCCCTCTCACTTTTGCCTCTTTTGTCCATTTTCCATATCTCTCTATCCTCAGTAGGGCAGTCATTCCATGTCTTTGGGAAGATTTTGTGTGTGTGTGAGACGGGGGGGCACACAGAGGACACCATGTTTTGCACTCTGGTTCCTAGTGCAGCGCTTTGTTTTAATAATGTACACATACTCTTCACTCTGAATTCATTTTGAACTCCCTAGGGCCTGGAGCTATTGTTGGACAGAACGTCATCACGCCAGATCCAATGCCTTAATAGAATTATGTTTATGTGGGTTTACTTGTCTTACAGAAAGGATTCATTTTTCAGGAAAGCTGTCTAGTTTAATTCTTTCCTGTTGGTAACTTTAAGTTGTAGATGTGGCTTAAGATTTTTGGCCTGGTTATTTTACGAGCTCCAAGAGACTAGCTCTGATCTTGGATACGCTCTTCATAGCCAGTACCGATTCTGGCGGTTAAAATTATTTTTAATTCTCTTCTTGCTTTCTTTCTAGGGAAGAGTGCTATTCTAGAAGGCACAGGCACTACTTCGAGATGTTTGCAAATACCATTTTCAGAGTGCTTAGCAGTTCCTCTCTAATTCTGTTGTCCCTTCTGGTGTGGTGGTTTTCTTCATCTGAACATTTTCCTGCTTTATCCTTTTGTCCTGCAGGCAATGCAAAGAAACCAATTTCCAAGAAAAAAACTTCAGATAAAAAAGGGAGGCATCAGAGGGAGTGTCCCCAGCATTCTCCTCTTGAAGACGTGAAACAGCGGAAAGTCTTAGACCTGAGACGATGGTATGTGGTCTTAAAAACATATAATGTGACATTAATTTTGCTGGGTATAAGTTAATAAATTGTATTTATTATGGTCTCCTTTAGTTCTAAGATTGTCTAAATACTTTAGGTTTATCTCAGATTTTGCAAGGAGACTGACTGAGCTGGGCCAGTGTTCCCTCGCCTTACCTGGCCATCAGTCCCATTTTGTGTATCCTCCTGATGGTAGGCTGCTTTGGATGATACTTAAATTTCGATGTAGCTGTTTGCCTGGTTGTTCTTTGTTGTCAAATTATTTTAAGCATGCATTTCTGAAAATGGCTTTTTAGCTTAGAGTAAGTACTACCACACCTAATAAAATTATCAATATTTCTTTTGCATATAGCTTCCAGACTAGATTAACATTTTCTAGAATGTTCTAAAAGTTAACATGCTTGCTTGTCATGGCTCATTAGTCTCAATTTAGAATCTATTCCTTTCTCTTTTTGTCTCTGTCTCTGTCTGGGGGATTTTTGTGTTTCTCTTTTAAATCCTATGACAGGTTCTACTCTAGGACTCCCTGCCCGAGGGTTCACATGGACATGGTGGGTGATAAAGGGGTGTTCTTTGGTCTAAGTAGAAGAATCTCTGAACCTCTTGACATCAGGGGACAGTGATTTGCTTTCTTTTTTCTAGTATTTCATAAGTTATGAATGATCCTGTACCCACTCAACTGGGCATTTACATAGAAATTTGAGTAGATGATATTAGAATTTATAAACTTAAAATTCTTTTTTTTTCAGTTTGAATAAGATGTGCTTTAATATGTTGCTAGCCATAATGTAGCCCTTCTGGATAAAATAGATGATTTTTTACTGTCATGTATTCTTTGTGTTTAATAAGTAGGAAATATTTTAAATGAATAATGATTTTGCACTGCACTAAAGTTTCCTTATGATCACATTTGAAATCCCCCATAAGACATATACTTCTGTTCTGCGTGTTTTGTATTCATTCAAGTCAAGAAACTGTTTGGTTTCTCAGGTACTGCATAAGCCGGCCACAATACAAGACTTCCTGTGGTATCTCCTCACTGATTTCTTGTTGGAATTTCTTATACAGCACAATGGGAGCTGGGAAGTAAGTATGACAGGCTATCGCTATCACCAAACTCCAGATCTGAAAGTAGTTTGAAGGAAACCAGGTGTGGTGGCACATGCCTTTAATTCCAGCACTTGGAATCAGTCAGAGACAGGTGGAGCTCTGTGAGATTGAGCTCAGGCTGGTCTACATAGTGAGTTACAGAACAGCCAGGGCTACATAGAGACCCTGTCTCAAGAAGCAAAAAAAGTAATGTGAAGGCATTTTTTTTTAAATGGAAGACTCTGAGAGTAGATCTTTCACAAGCTGAGAAAAAAACATGCATATTGCTATAAGCCTTTCAGGCTAAAATATTTGCATGCATTCTTTTCAATCAAATAAAAATGAAAAGTATCCCTAAGACTGTTTGCACAGATTGTATTTGTGGATGACTGGACTGTGAATGAAAGGAAATATTTCTTTTGTAGTCTCCCACCTATTACCCAAGAAGATGCATTACATATTTTGGGCTTCCAACCCCCATTTGAAGATATTAGGTTTGGCCCTTTCACTGGAAATACAACACTCATGAGGTACGGAGCTGCCCCTTAGGGACAACACCTTGTTTCTGCTTTTATGAAGTGATAATGCTGTAGTGTGTGTGGACAGTAAAAAATAGGCATTGATGCGGGGTCCCAGGCTCCCTTAGAGATGCCATGTATGGGCTGTGCTTGGGTTTCTGTACAATTACAACAGTGGTCCTTCCTTGTTATGAAACTATTGCTATGAGTAAATCTTCTCATTTTCAGATGGTTTCGACAAATTAATGACCACTTCCATGTGAAAGGATGTTCTTATGTTCTATATAAGCCCCACGGGAAGAACAAAACAGCTGGAGAAACTGGTAGGTGAAAATGAACACATCCACCCACTCCCCCCCATCCCCCCAACCCCCAAGTCCAAGTTTTCAGGTTGAGTAGATCTTAGAAATTGGGTATATTGATTCCTAGGACATCAAATAAACTCTCAAAAGTCTGATGTTTTCACAACTCTTTATGTAATATGAGAGTAATATGTAGGGCACTTCAGAACTTTAAGGTGTGTTATAAACATTGGTCTTGACATATTGCTTGTATTGTTTAGGACATTGTTCTGTATGTGCGTGTGTGCTTGATAGTAAAACTTCTAAGATAAAGCATGGAATTTGCAGCTCATTTTAAAACAGAGCGAAAGCATCTGAGGACATTGGATGCTGGATGATAACACGAATCTATAGGGTAACAAACTGTGAAGTCATTAGCACTATTGTAAAATAGTCTTGGTTTAACAGATGTATTAATGAAGTTCATCTTAAGGATTATTTATTATATAGATAGTAGTTGAATTATTTGTATTGTCTAATGATTTTGACTTTTCAATTGTCATAATAAACTTAATTTTGTGGAACAGAGAGCTGTAAGGTACTGTGAAAAAAAGAAACTTTGCTGATCCTCTTTGAAACGGGAGACTTTATTCAAGATTGTTGCAATGGGGTATTGTGATAGGGATTAGAGATTAGTCTCAACCTCAAAAGTTCATTCCACTCTACAAATAAAAGACTGGGAATATGTTAAATGAAGTTTAAATCAAAGTAAAAGAAATAAGAGGGATGTAATGCCAGGCATCCTAATACATCCTAGTTCATCAGGAAACTGGACAAATGCATCCAGTCAGTGTGCAAATAAGTCAGAAGAGCTGAAAGAACTAGACAATGGGGAGGAGGGGAAATCCCACTACCCACACCACCTGGCAAGATACAATCATTATTATTTCTTTTTATTTTTAAAACAACCTATTTTACATACCAATCCCAGTTCCCTCTCCCTCTCATCCTCCATTCTCTGCATATTCTCCTCCCCCATTCACTCCTCAGAGAGGGTAAGACCTCCCATGGGGAGTCAGCAATGTCAAGATCAAGGCCCTGCCCCCCTGGATCCAGGCTGAGCAAGGTATCCCTCCATAGGGAATGGGCTCCAAAGAACTAAGGATAAATATTCTCCACTGCTTGTGGCCCTACAAACTGCCCACGCCACACACCTGTCACCCACATTTAGAGGGCCTAATGAGGCCTTATGCAGGTTCCCCAGATGTCAGTCCCGCTAGCTTGGTTCAGCTGTTTCTGTGGGTCTCCCCATCATGGTCTTGGCCCCTTTCCTCATAATATCTATCGTTCCTTCCTCTCTACGGCTTGCCTCTAGGAGTTTGACCCAGTGCTTAGCTGTGGATCTCTGTATCTGCTCCCATCAGATATTGGATGGAGTTTCTATGATGACAATGAAGGTAGTCATCAATCTGATTACAGGGGAAGGACATTTTAGGTACTCTCTCCACTATTGCTAAGATTTTTATCTGGGGTCATCTTTGTGGATTCCTGAGAATTTCCTTAGTACCTGGTTTCTCACTAACCCCATAATGGCTCCCTCCCTCTTTCAGGGTATTTCTTTCCTTGCTCTCTCTTTCTTTCCTTCACCTAACTCGATCTTCCCGATCCCTCATGTTCTCCTCCCCGCTCCCCTTCTTCCCTTTCCACTCCCCTACCACCCTCTCCTGTCCCCCCATGTTGCCAATCTACTAAAGAGATCTTGTCTACTTCCGCTTCCCCGGGGGAATCCATGTATGTCTCTCTTAGGGTTCTCGTTGTTTCCTGCTTTCTCTGGGGTTGTGGACTGTAGGCTGGTTCTCCTTTGCTTTATGTCTAATAGCCACTTATGAGTGAGTACATACTGTGTTTGTCTTCCTAGTTCAGGGTTACCTCACTCAGTATGTTTTTTTCTAGTTCCACCCATTTGCCTGAAAATTTCAAAATGTCATTGGTTTTTACCACTGAGTAGTACTCCATTGTGTAAATATACCACATTTTCTTTATCTATTCTTTGTTTGAGGGGTATTTAGGTTGTTTCCAGGTTCTGGCTATTACTAATAATTCTGCTATGAACATAGTTGAACAAATATCCTTGTGGTATGGGTCTGCATCCTTTGGGTATATGCCCAAGAGTGGTATTGCTGTGTCTTGAAGTAGATTGATTCCCAATTTTCTGTGAAACTGTCATACTGATTTCCAAAGTGATTGTACAAGTTTGCACTCCCATAAGCAATGGAGGAATCCTCTCCAGTATAAGGCATTATTAGTGTTTTTGATCTTAGCCATTCTGATAGGTGTAAGATGGTATCTCAGAGTCGTTTTGATTTGCATTTCTCTTGTGGGTAAGGATGTTGAGCAGTTCCTTAAGTGCCTTTTGGCCATTGGAGATTCCTCTGTTGAGAATTCTCTGTTTAGATCTGTACCCCATTTTTTAATTGGAGTATTTGATATTTTGATAGCTAGTCTCTTGAGTTCTTTGTATATTTTGGAGACCAGCCCTCTGTCCGATGTGGGATTGGTGAAGATCTTTTCCCATTTTGTAGGTTGACATTTTGTCTTGTTGACTGTGTCCTTTGCCTTACAGAAGTTTCTCACTTTCAGGAGGTTCCATGGTTATTGTTGCTCTCAGTGTCTGTGCTACTAGTGTTATATTCAGGAAGTGGTCTTCTGTGCCAACGTGTTCAAGGCTACTTTCTCTTCTGTGAGGTTCAGTGTAGTTGGATTTATATTGAGGTCTTTAATCCATTTGGACTTGAGTTTTATGCATGGGGATAGATATGAATCTATTTGCATTCTTCTACATGTCAATATCGAGTTATGCCAACACCATTTGTTAAATATGCTTTCTTTTTGCCATTGTGTAATTTTAGCTTCTTTGTCAAAGATCAGGTGTTCATGGGTGTGTGGATTAATATCAGGGTCTTTGATTGATTTCATTGGTCTAATTGTCTGTTTCTGTGCCAATACCAAAGTGGTTTTGGTGCTATAGCTCTATAGTAGAGCTTGAAGTCAGGGATTGTGATGCCTCCGGAAGTTCCATTATTGTAGAGGATTGTATTGGCTATTCTGGGTTTTTTTATTTTTTTCCATATGAAGTTTAGTAATGTTCTTTCAAGGTCTGTGAAGAATTGTGCTTGGATTTTGATGGGGATTGCATTGAATTTGTGGATTGCTTTTGTTATGATTGCTTTGCTTTTGTTAAGGTTGCCAACATAGATAAAATTACTATGTTGATCCTACCTATCCAAGAACATGGGGAATCTTTTTATTTTCTGATATCTTTTTCAATTTCTTTCTTTAAAGACTTAAAGTTCTTATCATACAGGTCTTTCACTTGTTTGATTAGAATTACCCTAAGATATTTTATGTTATTTGTGGCTATTGTGAAGGGTGATGTTTCGCTGATTTCTTTCTCAGCCCTTTTATCATCTGTATATAGGAGGAACACTGAATTTTTTGAGTTAATCTTGTATTCTGCCACATTACTGAAAGTGTTCATCAGCTGTAGGAGGTCCCTGGTAGAATTTTTGGTGTCACTTATGTAAACTATCATGTCATCTACAAATAGTGAGTTTGACTTCTTCCTTTCCAATTTGTATCCCCTTGATCTCCTTTTGTTGTCTTATTGTTCTAGCTAAAACTTCGAGAACTATATTAAATAGATATGGAGAAAGTGGACAGCCTTGTCTTGTTTCTTATTTTAGTGGAATTTCTTTGAGTTTTTCTCCATTTAATTTGGTATTCACTGTTGGCTTGCTGTGTATTGCATTTATTATGTTTAGATATGTTCCTTGTATCCTTGATCTCTCCAAGACCTTTATCATGAAAGGGTGCTGGGTTTTGCCAAATGCTTTTTCAGCATCTAATGAGATTATCATTTTTTTTTGTTTTTACTTTCAGTTTGTTTATATAGTGGAATACATTGATGGATTTTATTATGTTGAACTATCCCTGCATATCTGGGATGAAGCCTACTTAATCATGGTGGATGACGTTTCTGATGAGTTCTTGGATTCTGTTTGCCAGTATTTTATTGAGTATTTTTGCATCAATGTTCATGAGGGAGATTGGTCTGTAGTTCTCTTAGTTACATTTTTTTTGTGTGGATTGGGTACCAGGGTAACTTTGTAAGAAGAGTTTAACACTATTCCTTCTGTTTCTATTGTGTGGAACAATTTCATGAATGTTGCTATTAGCTCTGAAATTCTGCACTGAAACCATTGGGCTTTTTTTGGTTGGGAGACTTTTGATGACTGCTTCTATTTCCATAGGGATTATATGTCTATTTAAATTGTTTATCTGGTCTTGATTTAATTTTGGCATATGATACCTATCCAGAAAATTGTCCATTTCCTTTAAATATTCCTGGATTTTCTCTGTGTCTGTTGTTATGTCCCCTTTTCCTTTCTTATTTTGTTAATTTGGATATTCTCTTTGCCTTTTGGTTGGTTGGGATAAGGGTTTGTCTATCTTGTTGATTTTTATATTGTTTTCTTTGTTTCTATTTTATTGATTTCAGCTCTCAATTTGATTATTTCCTGTCATCTAGTCCTCGTGGGTGAGTTTACTTCTTTTTGTTCTAGAGCCTTCTGGTGTTCTGTTAAGTTGCTAGTGTGAGATTTCTCCAGGTTCTTTATGTAGGCACTTAGTGCTATGAACTTTTCCTCTTGGCACTGTTTTCAAAGTGTCCCATAAATTTTGGTTTATTGTTCATTCATTTTCATTGAATCCTAGGAAGACTTTGATTTCTTCCTTTATTTCTTCCTTTACTCGGGGTGTAATTCAGTTGAGCATTGTTCGATTTCCATTTGTTTGTGGGCTTTTTGCAATTAGTCTTGTTGAAATCTAACTTTAGGCCATTGTAGTCTGATAAGATACAGGGGGTTATTCCAGGGTTGTGGGGGTTTTATTTATTTATTTATTTATTTATTTATTTATTTATTTATTTATTTATTTATTTTATCTGTTGAGGTTTGCTTTGTGACTGGGTATGTGGTCAATTTTTGAGAAGGTTCCACGAGGTGGTGAGAAGAAGGTATATTCTTTTGTGGTTGGGTGGAATGTTCTATAGATGTCCGTTAAGTCCATTTGAGATATAACATCTGCTAGCTCTCTTATTTCTCTGTTAAGTTTCTGTCTGTCAGTCTTGTCCAGTGGTAAGAGTGTTGAATTTTCCCACTATTAGTGTGTGGGGTTTGATGTGTGATTTCAGCTTTAGTGGTGTTTCTTTTAGAAATGTGGGTGTCCTTGCATTTGGGGCAAAGATATTCAGAATTTAAATTTCAACTTGATGGATTTTTCCTGTGAAAAATATGAAGTGTCCTTCTTTCTCTCTTTTGATTAATTTTAGTTTTAAATCTATTTTGTTAGATATTAGGATAGCTACACCAGCTTGTTTCTTAGGTCCTCTTGATTGGAAAATCTTTTCCCAACCCTTTACTCTGAGATTATGTCTGTCTTTAAAGTTGAGGTGTGGATCCTGTTTTTGTATCCATTCTGTTAGTTTTTATCTTTTTATAGGTGAATTGAGATAGTTGATATTAAGAGATATTAATTAATTAATTAAGACCTGTGATTGTTAGTACCTGTTATTTTTGGTTTTGTTGTTATTGTTGGTATTGTGTGGGTGTTTTCCTTCTTTGGGTTTTGCTGGTGTGGGATTATCTATTGCCTGTACACTTGTGGTTGTAGCTAGCTTCCTTGGATTGGCGTTTTTCTTCTAGTACTTTCTGTAGGGCTGGATTTGTAGATAGGTACCGACTAAATCTGATTTTGTCATGGAATATCTTGTTTTCTCCGTCTATGATGATTGACAGCTTTGCTGGGTATAGTAGACTGGGCTGGCATCTGTGGTCTCTTAGTGTCTGCAGAACATCTATCCAGGACCTTCTGGCTTTCAGAGTTTCCATTGAGAAGTCAGGTATAATTCTGATAGGTCTGCCTTTCTATGCTACTTGGCCTTTTTCCTTTGCAGCTCTTAATATTCTTTATTCTGTATGTTTAGTGTTTTGATTATTATGTGGCGAGACGACTTTTTTCTTTCCTTTTTTTTTTTCAGTCCAATCTACTTGGTATTTGATGCGGTCATTTTCTAACTGTGCTCAGTTAAGATCTGAGAATTCTGTGGGAGGGTCCTGGCAGGAAAGGGAGAGGGTGAATCAGATCTCCTCATGCCCTGTTTTGGCCACAGCCGCTTTGCTTTAAGAAGAAGTTGCAGATCTGGCAGTGGTAGCACACACACTTAATCTCTGTATTTGGAGGCAGAGGCAGGTAGATCTCTGTAAGTTTGAGGCCAGCCTTGTCCATAGAGTGAGTTCTAGTACAGCCAAGGCTCTTACACAGAGAAACCCTGTCTCAAAAAACAAACAAACAAACAAAAAGATTAGGTTTGCTGATCTTGAAATTATCAAAAAATGTTAAGTACCTTGGGGAAATAAGAAAAACATCCTATCATTAGAAATCATATAATTCATATAATAGCATATATAGCTATCTATACAATGCTGTGTATCATATTTAATAATCCTAGAAACATTATTCCATAGAGGAAGCCCACCTAGTGGCTTCTGGAAAACTAGTAAAAGAGTGTTTGCAGCAGACAAGATGATGTGAGTTCCGAGGAGAGCAGACTTTCTTATCCATCTCCTCTGCCCGTGGAATCCTGAATGTAATCTGGAGCATTAGTTACAACAACACTCATGAAGTTTTGTATTACATTTATAATGAAAGTTCTTTTCTCTGTCTCTCTTATTTTGTTTTGTTTGAGACAGGGTTTTTCTGTGTAGCTCCGACTGTTCTGGAACTTGCTTTATAGACCAGGCTGGCCTCAAACTCACAGAAACTTAAGCTACCTCAGCCTCCTGAGTGCTGTGATTAAAGGAATGTGCCATGACTGTTGGCAAAATCTCTTTTATTGACTATGTCTGGGCTGTCAGGCATATTGGCTCAATGCCTGTAGTCCCAGCACTCAAAGGGCTCTGAGGCAGCAGGATTACTCTGCATACAACGCCAGCCTGGGGATTCATATTGTGGCTCAGGCTAGTAGGAATGGCAAAGTAGGACCCAGTCTGTGGCCATACCTCCCTGGATGAGCCCGCTCTTGTCTGATCTCAGTTAAGCATGGTCTGGCCTCACTTGTACTTGGGACACCGAGTGAGACTCTCTCTCAGGAAACACAGCGAGTTTTCAGAGCCTACACTGTCCTCAGTGGTAGAGAGCTTGCCTATCATGTCTAAAGGCTTTGAGTCCAAGTCTAATTGCAAAACAATAGTCTCCATTATCTGAGAAAGCACACTTTTACAATTTAAAAGCATTTCAGGAGCTTTTTCTAAAGCAATGGTGAGTATAGACATCTCTTCCAATGTTTGAGTATACGAAGAGGAGTTATCCGTTTTATCTTAATTCACTGTCTGGAAGCTATGTGCAATCATGTTTGCTTATGAAAATGCAATGAAGACTGTACTGAATTTATTTTTGAAAGTTCTTCATCTAAACTGCCTATGGGGTCAGTTTTTTACTGTGTGAGCGGATACAACTCAAACCTATGGAATGTCTGATCGCTACTAGTCTTGGTGAGGTAGGAATTTTGGCAGAGAGGAATCCCTCCCTGTCTATGCTGGCCTGCCGGGAAGTGAAAGTTTATGCAGACTGCCTTGGAGGAACTTCAGAGGAGAAACTAGAAATGTCAACATGTACAGAGGCAGAGCTCCTTCTTGGCCATGTGGGGCAGTCGGGGAGCTGCTGCAGATGCTTACTGGCAGTTCTTGGGGTCAGCAGCTATTTCAGTGGCCAGAAAGCCCATCCCTGTCAACACACTGTGCAGGCTTTCAGCTTGCTCTTTTTCTGGTTCCCAGCTTTAATGGGCTATTTGTTAATGAATAATTTAATTTCTTCCAGGAATGCAAGCTAATGAAGCCTCAGTCAATGGTTTTGAGTACTGATAAAAACTTATTTCTCATGCTAATACTTTTTTTTAAAAAAATTAAGATTTATTTATTATGTATAGTATTCTGCCTGCATGTATGCCTACAGGCCAGAAGAGGGCACCACATCTCCTTACAGATGGTTGTGAGCCACCATGTGATTGCTGGGAAGTGAACTCAGCACCCTTAACCTCTGAGCCATCTCTCCAGCTCTGCTAATACTTTTTTTTTCTTTTTTCGAGACTGGGTTTCTCTGTGTAACAGTCCTAGTTGTTCCTGGAACTAGTTCTTGTAGACCAGGCTGACCTCCAAATCACAGAGATCGGCCTGCCTCTGCCTCCCAAGTTCTGAGATTAAAGGTGTGCGCCACCACCACCTGGCCGCTAATACTTTTGAAACCACTTGACAGCTATTACAGTGATGGGCAACAGATGAGGAGAAGCAGTTGCGGACCTTCAGCCTGACTGCAAAGCTGATGCCTTTGATCTGTGTGATATTTACAGAAAGACAATTGTCTTAGCTCGGGTTTCTATTGCTGTGATGACAACCATGGCCAGAGAGGTATTTGACTGGTATATCCTGAATCACAGTCCATTGAGGGAAGCCAAGGCAGGAACTCAAAAAGGGCAGGAACCTGGAGGCAGGAGATGAAGTAGAGGCCGTAGGAGAATACTGCTTACTGGCTTGCTCAGACTGCTTTTTAATAGGACCCAGTACAGCCAGCCCAGGGGTAGCACCACCCACAATGGGCGGGCCCCTCCCACATCAATCACTAATTTAAAAACTATGTTCTACCGGTTTGCCTACAGCCAAAGTTTATGGAGTCATTTTGTAAATCAAAGTTTCCTCCACTCAGTTGACTATAGCTCTGTCAAGTTGACAGAATAATGTGTTTGACTGTGCGACAGGTATGAGAGTTTCTATGTAGCAGGTGTGTGTGTGTGCGCGTGCATGTGCACACATGTGCGCACATGTGTCTGCACACCATTATTGTAGCTTGTTTTTACTCAGAGTTTGTATTTATTCATATGTATTAGTAAGTTTTAACTTGGGATGTATATACTATATTTAGATATTAAAATGTCTATAATTTAATTTCAAGTTTCTTTTGTAAATCTTTTGTAGACTTAGTTTGTATATGTAGAGTTTATAGACAGATGTGCTTTGCTTAGGCATGCTGATTCAGAAGCTTGTGGTGTCAGGTGTCCACAACCAGAAAAGTTGAGACCATGACTGGGTACAGTTACTGGGTTTTACACATTCAATGAATTTCTTAGACAACTTGGTAAATTCTTAGGAAGTTCTGGTAAGCGAGGGCATGCTTCACTTGTTTTCCTACTGAGTTTATCTACAACTGAAAGTAAATTTATTTACTTTTATAAATATATTTTATATTTTAAAAATATAAAAATTTATATTTTTACCCACATTGGTAGCTTCTTGTCCCCTTACTGAAACTCAGAACGTCAGTGTGTTCCAAATTATGTCTTAATTAGTCCTCTGTGTAAAATGCAGACATTGTTTTATGGCCCTCAGTTTGCCTGGTTTTATCTTTGTAGCTCCAGGGGCCTTGTCAAAGTTGACCCGAGGATTGAAAGATGAGTCGCTGGCTTATATCTATCATTGCCAGAATCATTATTTCTGTCCAATTGGCTTTGAAGCCACCCCTGTTAAAGCTAATAAGGCATTCAGGTAAGCATTTCCATACTTGATAAGGGCACTTAACTATGAAAATGTGTTGTACAAAGTGTTTGCAGAAATTGAACAGATTCTAGTCTCTTAGAAATTGGGAACTTAGTAGTGTGTTTTGTTCACACCGAGCGTGCATATGTTTTGCAGGATTGAATGCACTTAGAAGCTGTTGCTCAGTCATTGTAAGAGAAAGTACGCACTGAAGTACCAAAGGTGCAGGGCCATTCACGTGTTATCCCTCTGTTCCAGGATATTTTACTACACTGTGAACCCCAAGATTGCAGTATACTGGAAAAACTTTGTTTCTGGTTGTGGTGTGGCCCAGCCCTAGCACACACCTTTAATCCAAGAACTTTTGGTTTATTGTAAACAGGATTAAATGAAAGCATTCCATGGGTCAAGGGGCGGAGCAAGCAGTCAGTTGACAGGAAGTAACCATAGAGAGTCAAAAGGAGTCAAGAGACAGTAGACACAGGAAGTAGAGAGGAGGAACATTGAGTTGGAGGACATTTGTTGGAGGCAGTAGGAGAGAGGAGAGGCTCCTGGCTGAGGAGGAAGGTCATCTGAGTGCTTCCTCTGCCTCTCTGAGCTAGCAGGCTTTGACCCCAGCATCTGAGTCTATTGAAAAAAATTGGATGACTGAGATTTTGTTAACAATCACAATCCCCAGTGTCCTCACCAGTATCTTAGATGCTGTGTTCCAAGAATGTATCACTGACTACATTAAAAAGCACCTTTTGTACTCATAGTGAAGACCATGGGATTTGTCAGGTTTTTCTCTTTCATCACAAGGAAACTAAGGACCAGTTTCATATCTGACTTCATGGTTATATTTGCCTCTCCCTTTTGTTAATCTGGTTTCTGTCTCATGAACAACAGGTTTTCACACACACACACACACACACACACACACACACAAAAGCATGCACACACATATACATGAACTCCTGTCTCTTTGAAGGAGATATATTCTAAATAAGGGTGCTGAGTTTGAATATTACTCTTTCTCCTTAGCAAGTTCCTTCATGAGGGACCTGAAAGCAGAGATTATGGTTAAGAACAGGTGAAAATGGAAGCCAAGTGTGACTCTCTCACCTCACTAATTTTTTGGTTGAGTCATACTTGGCTTTGTGGGCTTGGTGACTGAGGAGAAGGAAGAGATGTGGTGGACATTGGACATTATCTATTCAGTGAGGGCCCAGAGTCTGGCTGGAGAAAATAATTTGGCCTTTAAGATAGAGGGTTTTTTTTTGTTCTGGAGGCCACGGGTCCCAGAAGTCCCACTCAAAGGCCCTTGGGTGTGGTGCATTAGAAACCTGAACAGGGTGAGCAGAAGCTGGAGGACCCAGGAGTACTGCTTGCATGTGAGGAGTAAGCATAAAACCATTCTTTCTCTCAACTCTTGAAATTCTCTGTCTACTTTCTGGAGTGAGGGGCACTGTTGGAATCGTTCTACTCCAACCTATGCCTTTACCTTCCTTCAGGCACCTCGCAAATGTAAAACAGGCTTTGACTTTTCTTGCTTTGTTCTGTGAATAGCTGGAGTTCTTCACCAGTGAATGCCTGTGCCTGTCAACCACCTTAATTTTTTCCTTAAAAGTTATGCAAATCCCCAGGCTCCTTTTCAGACTTGAACTAGAATTTCCAGGGACTGGAACATTGTTTAAGATCATCATTCCCCACCTTCAGGCCACCATCACTTTAGGGCTGTATTTTTAGGATGCTGCTAGAAACTTGGATGCATCCTGGAAAAAGGAATAGCTGAAGAAAGCTGCTTAGGATATTCACCCCCTCTGGTCCAAGGGGGTAATATGTTAAAAACATTTTAAACCCTTGATTTTGAATATGGAAATAACTAAGGCTTAAATCTAATTTATGGATTTCTTGAATGCACCAAACCAAAATGCAGCTATTAATCTAAGTTAACAAAAGCCATCTTTGAGCTTTATTTTGGGGGGGTTTTGTTTTTTATCGATACGTATTTGGAACAGTATACTTCATAAAATGAAATACATTTACCAAGCTATGAATGTATTTTCTGTTTAGCAGGGGCCCTCTCTCACTACAGGAAGTAGAGTATTGGATTTTAATTGGAGAGTCAAGTAGAAAACATCCTGCCATTCACTGTAAAAGGTATGTTTTAGTAGCTTTTATTTTTTTTTTTAGTTAACTGGTGTAATATTTCCTTCATTGAAAGCACAGATCAGAATCGTGTAACTAGATGCACGTGGATAAATGGGAACACCTGTGTGGTCATTAGCCAGTCAGCGTGCAGCACGTCCCAAGAAAACTGCTGGGCTTTATTTCTGTCTAACCCCACAGCTAACCAGTTCTGCTTCCCATGACCATAGCTGCACTTTTTCTGATTGGGAATTTTATGCAATTGAAATTCTATCCTTTTTTGTCTTGCTTTTCTACTTAAGTAACAAATTAAGAATCCCTACCCCACCCCCAGCTGGACATGATGGCACACACCTTTAATCCCAGCAGAGTCGGATACTTCTCTGTGAGTTCAAGGCCAGCCTGGTCTGCAGAGCAAATTCCAGGACAGTCAGCGCTATCCAGAGAAACCCTGGCTTGAACAACAACAAAACAATTCTCTAAAAAAATTTAGAATTGGATCACTTCTACTAAAAATCCTGATGCATATTTAACTAAAATAAAATCGTTAGGACTGGTGAGATGGCTTGGCAGGTAGAGGTGCTTGCATGCAGGCCTGCTGATCTGAGTTTGAGCCCTGAATCCACATGGTAGAAGGAGAGAAGATGCTGATAGTCATCTTCCAAACCCCACACATCCACTATGGCCTGCGCCTCCCTTGCCCCTCTCCTTCCCTGTCTTGTCTTTTCCTCTCCCTCCCCGCCTTCTCTCTGTCACCTGTACATACACACATACTGACAGAATCTCTAGAATTCATGGTTTACGGAGAATGGTCATCATAATGACATGGACTCTTACAAACTAACATCAAGGACTGTATCACCACATAACCCGAACTTTAATTTTCTTTAGCAGTGGTTTTGACTTTTCCATATAAACTCATGCATGTTCTTTAACTAGTTCTTCCTATTGTGAATTGGTTAAGAATTTAATTTTCAAATTATTGCTGGTCATATAAAACAATCCTTGATTTTCCTATTTAGACCTTGATTTTCACACCTTTACTAAGTTCACTTATTATGGGTTTAACTTTCTTTGATTTTTCTCCACAACTATTTTGTATATTAGTAGAGGTATGTTTTTTTTTTTAATTCTTTCAGAAATATAGGTAGACACTTAGTGGCACATTGGTAAATGATGCAAAATGATGTGAACCAAGGGGTTCAAGGCCAGCTTGTACAACATAAAATCCCACCCCATGTCCCACCATAAGAAAATAAATTGATTTGATTATAACTGAAAGTGTGGAATGCCACCGCTTTAGCCTACAAGATGGTATTGGGTATGTTGACATGTAAGAATAAAAGCCAGTTTTTAAAAAGTATTTATTTATTTATTTATTAAAAATTACCACCTCCTTCCCTCCTCCCATTTCCCTCCCACTCCTTCTCCCCCTCCCTCTCGAGTCCAAAGAGCAGTCAGGGTTCCCTGCCCTGTGGGTAGTCCAAGGTCCTCCCCCCTCCATCCAGGTCTAGGAAGGTGA
>LOEQ01000886.1:155211-170518 GCA_001685075.1 Bramus lutescens
TCTGAGAGATTTTTAAACAGTTTTAAAAGCCCCCCCCCGTTTTTTTTCCTGCACCTTTTGTTCATGCCAGCCCTATTCTGGAGTCTTGTAACTAAAGTGCCAAACCCTCAGCCATTCTGTTATTTCTTGGCACTTGATGAACCTGCCAATTTTTTTTAATTGTCTTTCATCTTGTTAGAATGTGTGCATCTCAGACATGGGGGTGTGTTTGTCTCCTTCACAAATGTATTGTTTGACGTATCTCCCTAGGGTCTTGGATTTGCTTCGTACATGGGAGCACTCTATAGGGATAAATATGCTAATATCTTTTTTTTTTTTTAAATCAGTTTGGCCTGAGAGTCATCTGAGTGGAGGGAACTTCAATTGAGAAAATACCTCCAAAACATCAGGCAAGACTAGCCAGTGGTGGTGGCGCACACCTTTAATTCCAGCACTTGGGAGGCAGAGGCAGGTGAATCCCTGAGTTCAAGGCTAGCCTGGTCTACAGAGTGAGTTCCAGGAGAGTCAGGGCAACACAGAAAAACCCTATCTTGAACAACCCCCACCACCCAAGGAAGTGATCAGACAAGACTGAAGGGCATTTTCTTAATGGGGGAGAGCCCGGCCCATTGTCGGGTGGTTCCACCCTTGGACTGCTGGTCCTGGGTTCCAGATTGAGCAAGCCGTGAGGAGCAAGCCAATAAGCAGCATCCTTCTGTGGCCTTTGCATCAGCTTTTATCTCCAGATTCCTGCCCTGTTTGAGTTACTGCCCTGACCTCAGTGATGGACTGTGATGTGAAAACATAAGCCAAATATTCCTTTTCCTTCCCTACTTGCTTTTGGTCATGATGTTTTGTCACAGCATTAGAAACCCAAACTCAGTATATTGCCCTAATACACAAATTCCACGAGTAACTTTGGTGGTAGTGAATGATAGACAATATACATTAATTTAAAAACATTCAGATTTTTTTTTTAAATAATGCACACTGTGATATGTCAGACCTTATGGAAGGACTATATTGCAAACAGAAGCCGTTTACACAAGCAAGGTTGCTCACAGGCTTGGTGCTCCCCCTACTGGGCGGTATACTCAGTGAGTGTACACACTTTGTTCAGTGTTAGATGAGTTTAATAATCCATCTCATAGAGATGTGTATCTGGAAGTGTTAACTGAGGCCATGAAAATGTCGCATGGTTTGAGATTCAATAGGACATAGTAAGGTTGCCATGGGAGAAGTCTTTGGTGGTAGAAAGGAGCGGAGTGGTTTATAATATTAGGAGTGTAGGGGCCTAAAATGTGACAAGAGAGATGAGCACAAAGCAGATCATTTATAGATTTTGAAGCATCAAAAGGCTCTTGTTAAAAAGACTTATTGGCAAACCTCAGCGTACTTCCAGGTATAGCAAACCTGCGGCCTACAGGCCACATGTACCTATGGCTGATGAGTGTAGCCAAACACAAAATCTGAAAACTACTTAAAATATTTTGAAGGTTTTGTAATTCTTTTTCTTTTTTGTAGCTTGATTGCACAGGTTTTAGACATGAACTTTGTAGATAATAACATAAGGGCGCAATATTCAAGGTTGGATGTGCCTGCAAGGTAGAACTGGAAGAGTCTCTTACTGGTTGGATGAGGATATGACGATACCCAGAACGCAGAACGTATATAGTTTTACTTTATTAAAGTTAATACTTGCACCTTTTATTCATACAATACCTGATAATTGTATGTAGTTTTATTATGTTAGAGTTAAAACCTTTCCTTTTTAATTAGACAAAAAGGGGGACATGTTGAGGGAGATTTTTTTTTTCATTCTGCTGCCTGAAACTATCAATGAACTGAACATTGATTCAGAGAATGGAGTCCATGCTCCTGACCAGAATAAACCATAGAGGGTTTTTGTATTTTGTTTTTTGTTTTTTGTTTTTTTTTTTTGGCAGACTCAGATGAAGACAGAGGGACATGGAGGAAAGAGAATAGGCTTAGGAGTTTTGAGGACTATTTTTGGGTCTTGGAAAAGTAGAGAGGAGGGTTGGCTGGGCTTTTCTCCAAGGCTTTTGCTTCTACCAGACTCATACTGTATTATCTGACTCCTGAGTTTTCATTAGTAATAGAATAATTTAGATACATGTTACATAAATGTATGGAAATGGAATTCTTAGAGAAAACAGAATGCAATTTTTAACTTTTTTGGCTATGAATCTTCAAGTTGTCCTCCAGAAGCTTGTAATAGTTTCCTAACATTCTTTGGGCAATATTAGTTCTTTGTTCATTGTCCTATTTTAGTTTTAGATAGACTCTCACTTGCCCTGTAGTCCCGGCGAGCCTGTAGCCCACAGTCTTCCCGAGTCATGGGATTACAGTTGCATGTCACCACACTTGCTTAGCTTGTTTGATGTAGCAGTGTTGATAACTGAAGTCAGGGCTTTGTGCATACTAACTATAGGTACTGTGCTCTGTCTCCAGGCTTAGTAGGAAGACTTTCTTTTCAAAGAAGGCAGGTTCATTCTAAAATCCTTTCTAAAATTTTTTTATTTTAGTTGGTATTAAAAATAACAGGTTTCTTTGACATAGTCATACATGTTTATCACTGTACTTGGTCCGTATTTACCTTCCCCAGATCCTCTTCCCACTTTCTACCCATCTTTCCCTCCCAAATGCTTCCCTTTTGCTTTCATGTCATCACACATACATGTGTGTGTGTGTGTGTGTGTGCTCATGTGTAATGTTAAATTTAAATTGGGACTCTAAAGAAGCTGTCTTTGCCATCAGACTTTTGAAGGTGTGGATCTGCCTATGATTTTAAAATTCAGTGTGTGGAAAGTAATAAGGAACCAAAGAAAAGCTAGCTGGCTTTGGGTAGATTCTATCATGGCCAGGTATCATTCAACTTCACATAAATGGTGATATATGTTTAATGTTCTCTGTTTGTTGGTATCATGTCTTGGATATTGAAGCTTTGAGGATGAAGTTGGAAATTCCACACTGTTTTCCTTTACTGGTTCTCCCAGATATTAGCATTTGGCTAAACCAAGCACTTAAAGGAGCCCGAGATCGCCATGGGAACGCAATAGAAAATGCTCATCTTCTCACATTGTTCCACCGGCTCTGCAAGCTGTTATTTTTTCGTATTCGCCCTATTTTTGTATTTGATGGGGATGCTCCACTGCTAAAGAAACAGACCTTGGTAAATATCATCTCGTTTTATTTTCTCTTTAGACATCATTAGCAATCTTTTGTTTTGTTTTTTCAAGACAGGGTTTCTCTGTAGCTTTGGAGTCTGTCCTGGAACTAGCTCTTGTAGACCAGGCCGGCCTCAAACTCAACAGAGATCCACCTGCCTCTGCCTCCCGAGTGCTGGGATTAAAGGCGTGCGCCATCACTGCCTGGCCACAAATCACTTCTTGAAGCAGCATCAAACTGATTTTGTAATAATTTTTATAATAAAAATTCAGATTCTTGGTGATATTGAAATTTCTTTACAAGAAACTGACAATAAGCTAGTAACTTCCCAGATGTGCTGTATAGATGGCCTTTAGATAAGCACTCTGTGTATCCTGTCTGGCACGGAACCTGAAGATGCTCAGTGACAGCAGTGAGGAGGGGGCCCTACTACAGCTGTTGTCCTACATTCAGATCCTGAAACGTTTTTAGTGGCCCACATCTGGAGTGAAATCCCACACACTTCTTGTTTTTTTTTTTTTTAATAGGCAAAGAGAAGGCAGAGGAAGGATTCCGCATCCACGGACTCGCGAAGAACCACAGAGAAGCTCCTGAAGACATTTCTGAAGAGACAGGCTCTGCAAACTGCCTTCAGAAGCAAAAGGCAAGAGGATTGTGCTGTGGACCCTCGCTGGCGTCTACTGTCCTCTCTCCTTGTCTCTTCACAACGGGAAGAGTCAGGAGAGCAACGAGTAGATAGCTTCAGACCTGGGGATGTGGGGTTGTGGCTAACAAGAGAGAAAAGCGATTGTATTGTTTCTTCCTTTAATTAGTTAATTAGATTTTTTTTTAATAGTTGCAGGGATTGGAACACAGGGCCTCACATGTGCTGGGTGGGTGATTTACCGTGGAGTTCCCTGCAACCTGACTTTACTGTGATAGGCCCCTTTCTGATTGTAGCTGAGGTTGTGGCAAAAAGCTCTGGGGAGCCCTAGCAAGTTCCCCTGTTCTTCCACATGGTTCTTAGTTATGACAATAATGGCTTTGGGGAGACACGGGCCAGGAGCAGGCAGCCAGATGAAGGGGGGCAACCACTGTCCTTGAGCAGGGTTTGTGCAACCGGCAGGAGGAGATGGTTGACTAAAAATTCGTTTCATATGATTTTTGTGGAAAACTATATGTGCTTTTCAGAAATGAAGCTCTACCCAGTCTTACTCGAGTTCAAAGAGAAGATATCTATGCTTTGCCACCTTTACCAGAGGAAGAAAAACATAGGTAAATGTTTATCTACTAAGGAGTATCACTTTAGGGGCTGGGGAGGTGGCTCAGTTAGTGAAGGGGCTTGCCCCTCAAGTATGAGGACCCATTCTATCCATCGCACCCACATAAAAAGCTGGGCATACTGGTAGCGATTGCCTGGAATCTCAGCATCGGGAAAACCTCCTAGTTTCCCTGACCAATAATTTATAGGGAGTTATCCCATACCCGGCACTGAGATTTCCGTTTATTGTCACCACCCTCTAGGATCAGTGCATAGCCATGCGGAATATCTGTTCAAATTCCCCTTTTCAAGATTGCATATCTAAACTAACTTACAAAGTACTGGGTTTTCATCTGAATTTTTTGTGTTTACTTTTGGTTATCCCACCCCGTCCTGATCTCTCCCTTGGCTCTTCCTCGACACATGTCTAAACCTTTAGCCTCTCTCTACATATCATTTCCTTCTCTACATCGTTGGCATCACTCTCAGATATGTCAGTGGCACCCAAACTTTTTTCTGTCTCACCTTTGACCTCATACTTTTGCCACAAATCCCCACTCCCAGCACAGTCTGCTGTGTCCTCTACAATTTATTTAAAGCCAAATTCTGATATTGATATTGTCATTTTCTTTTCTATTTTTTTTTTATAAAACTTCATAATAACATTTTTCTGCATTTTTTTTAATGACAAATTCTCAGCGTGTATCCTAGTCTGACCTGGAATTTGCTCTGTAGTTCAGACTGACCTTGAACTTATAACCTTCCTACTGTCCTCTCAGCGCTGGGGTCACAGGCCCACATTACCACGCCTAGCCTACCTTGGCATTTCAAGATAAACTTTCAGCCCCTTAATCACTCTCTTCAGCCTCATCCCTTGGTCTCCTCTCTGTCGTAGACAGAATTTTCTTGCCTTTTTTCCAAATGACTGCAGAACTCAGTTCATGTACCTAGAATACTTCCTCACATGTGCTTTCTTTATAGCCTGCATTGCAGTCCTTTGTTTATTCATAGCAAATCCAGCAGTGCAATTGTAGGAGATTCTGGAAAATCTCCTACATGTTTTTAAGTGTTTGTTAAAAGTCACAGATGTTAAAAGTGTTTTCTTGACTGCAGTTCAGAAGAGGAAGATGACAAGCAGTGGCGAGCAAGAATGGATCAAAAGCAAGCTTTGCAGGTATGTACGTGATGGGAATTCAGAATGTGTTTCATTATTAGAAATGATGAACATGGGTAATCCTTATGAGGCAGGATGGGTTTATGAACGTTCTCAATAAGAAGTAAACATAGTTGTCCCTTTAACTGTGCATGTTTCTGATTGCATGTATGTATACATATATGTATATGTTTATATATATGTATATATGTATGTATGTATAGTAAAATCCACACTTACCCATGCATTCAGTGCATTTGTATATTGGATTTGGCATTATGTATGTCTTTCTTTCTTCCTGGGGAGGTTTTGAGACAGGGTTTTTCTGTGTCGTCCTGGCTGCCCTGGACCTGACTATGTAGACCATGCTGGTATTGAACTCACAGAATCATGCCTGCCTCTGCCTCCCAAGTGGTAGGATTAAAAAAGTTACAGACAGCTGTGAGCTGCCATGTGGGTGCCAGGAATTGAACCAGACCCTCTAGAAGAGCAACCAGTGCTCTTAACCACTGAAACATCTCTCCAGCCCCAAATTAATTTCTTTAAGATGTTATTTTCTTAAAAAAAAACAAGACAACAAACAAAAACCTAATGTGACTATAAAAATGGCTCTCATCCATAAGTCTTGTCCTCATTTCAGAATCCTTCTGCTTATTCTTCTTCAATCTAGGCTTCCCACTCCCACCAGGTTTCTGGTATTAGAAAAGTCCCTGTCCCAGACATTTCTCTGATAGGGTTTTCTCCATCTATCATGTAAGATTTTTTATTCTCCCTTTTTCTTTCCCTGATTACTCTTAGCAGATCAGCCTATTGGATGTTCTAACAGTTACCTTGCTTCCCTATTTTCTTGCTTACATGCCTTGCTCTACTTCTAAGATTAGGGTTCGTATGTACACAGCCACCACAGTATCCAGAGTCTTTGAGTGGGGCCTGGGTGGGGTGTGAGCGCCTGATAAGTGATTTGGAGTGAGTGAACAAATAAAGGGGCTTACCTGTTTGTTCACTGTGATGCCTGCTGCGAAATGTATGCTTCTGTGTGTAGATTACCTGTTTGTTCACTGTGATGCCTGCTGCGAAATGTGTGCTTCTGTGTGTAGATTATGGAAAGCTGTATTTTATGACATAAACACAGTGTTCGTAGCGATGACTAGGCCTGAATGGGTAAATATAAATTTAATGATGTTAACCTTTTACTTCCCACAGGAAGAATTCTTTCAGAATCCTCAGGCCATCGATATCGAGTCTGAGGATTTCAGCGGCCTGCCACCTGAAGTAAAGCACGAGATCTTAACTGACATGAAAGAGTTTACCAAGCGAAGACGGACACTGTTTGAAGCAATGCCAGAGGTAAAACACGCAGCAGTAAAGAGAAGTACAGCAATGCGTAGAACGGAACTTCAGCAAAACTCCAAGAAGGGAAAATAGAGATGGTACTTAGAGTCAAAGTCTCCACTTTAGACAGTAGTCCAGTTGCATGGACACAGAATTTGTATATCTCACATCCCATAAGGCATAGTTTATTTATTCCAGCTCATAGATATTCTGTTCAAGACTGGGCCTTCTATTCTATGTGTTCTCAGCACCTTGTAACATGGTGTTCTAGTTCTCAGCACAGAACAGCCCGTCCTGATCGTGGCTACACTCTCAGCAGGTGCTTCCGTGTCTGACATAGTAAGTGCCCAGCCTGCACCTGTTGTGGTTCGTGGGCCAGTTCCTAGAAGTTACTTTAAACCACAACATACATTGCTGACAAAAAGTAACCATAAGACGGAAAGTACTTCCGGTGTGACATTCCAGGTACAGGATTGTGTGTTCTCCTATGGTGGCCTGAGTGTGGTGGCTTCACAGTCGCAGGAAGCTGAGGCAGGTGTGGTGTGCGTGGTTGTGTGTTGTGCCTTGACAATGCTGGTGGTGATTAGTAAGTTTACGCACCCATTGGGTACCTGCTGTCTTTAGTTCTGGATGTGTGAGTTCCGTTTTCCTTCCTTTTGGTGCCCCCTGCTATTTGCAGTAGTTGTCCTCAAACACTGGGGTTGACTGAAAGTTCTCAGCGTTGATGTCACGTTTTTATTTGTTTGGTTTTTTTTTTTTAACTTACTTTTGACTTTAGAATGCTTGTTACTCTGGTACCAAAAAGATGAAAAAAAGGATTTATCTCTTATTTCTGATTTTCTATGCAGTTCGTGCAATAAGAAAATAATAAGGTACATAGAAATTATATTATTAGGGTTTTGGTACAAGAAATAAGCTTATTTTTATTCCAAGGGGAAAGCAATTCAAACTCTGTCTTTCAGGCATGTGATCTGGGGGGTTGTGAGGAATCTCTGAGTATGACTCAGAAATAAAATTTGAGTGGAGTGAGAAGAAAGGAAAAAGACAGCCCCTCATAGTTTTCTCTTTTTCTCTTTAAACCATGCTGTTGCTAGACCATGCTAAACCATGCTGGAAGGCTAGGGTGGCTTCATGAGAAGACAAATTTCGAGTAGTCCAGGATGGACCTTGGGGCAACTTATCGATTGTGCCCTTGTGGTATTCACAAGAGAAGATCCATGTCCTGGTTGCAGGGATAATGAGACTAAAAATGTATGTACTCAGTTGTGTAAGCCATCTGGCTGAGGTCTCCCATGTGAGTCTGGTGTTGAAGTCTCAAGTCCGTCATTTACAGACTGGAGATAGAAAAATGTCTCATTGGATGTCTCTGAGAATAAATCAAAGTAGTTTGTATAAAAGTGCTTAGAATGTCCTCAATGGAAAAAGCTTTATGCCTTTTAATTATGATTATTAAAACCTCCGGTTGCTTTTTTCTTTGTCATTTGGGGACCAGGGACATGGCTAGTGCTAGGTACTTCATTTGTATCTAGAAGGTTGTGTTTGCTGAGCCACCATCACATGTCATACCACAGCCATGTACTCTAGCTCAGCAAATGGTTTTTGAATGAATGACTAAGTAATAAAAAGATCCTTCATAATTTCTTTTGCTTAATTCATTTTGTTTCAAAGAATTTTTCTTTTCCTTTCCTCCTCCTCCTCCTCCTTCCTTCCTTCTTTCTTTCCTTCTTCTTCTTCTTCTTCTTCTTCTTCTTCTTCTTCTTCTTNTGGAACTCACTCTATAGACCAGGCTGGCCTTGAACTCACAGAGATCCACCTGCCACTGCCTCCCTGACTAGCCATTTTTTTGATGGCTTTTATAATGCCATGTGTGCTAATCACAGTACCTGGGAGGCAGAGACAGGAGTATTTTCTGCAATTTCAAGGCCAGCTTGGTCTATATAGTAAGTTCCAGGCTAGCTTGGGCTATTTATTGAGAGACTGTCTCAAAAACAAACAACAAGAAAAACAAAAAGCAAAGGAAGTTACCCCTGGAACCCCACCTTAGTTTTCAAGTTTTATTTTTATGCTCAGAGGCTGTACCTTTTGGGGATGGGTTGGTGCGTGGTGGTATTATCTGTGAGTGGAAAGCAACAATTTTGTTTATTGTATCCCTAGGAGTCTAATGACTTTTCACAGTACCAGCTGAAAGGCTTGCTTAAGAAGAACTACCTAAACCAGCACATAGAAAATGTCCAAAAGGAAATGAACCAGCAGCACTCAGGGCAAATCCAGAGGCAGTACGAAGATGAGGGAGGCTTTCTAAAGGAGGTGGAGTCAAGAAGAGTGGTCTCTGAAGACACCGCCCACTACATCTTGATAAAAGGTACCAGGCGCCGTCATTGGCTTGACAGCTTAAAGCCATAGGATAGGGATGCAGTTTGCTCTTGCCGTCATGCCGTGCCTGTTGTGATGATCGGCCACATCCCGTGCCAGTCAAAGCAGACACAGAACATCTGAGGACTTCGATCAGAAGCACTGTGCTCGTCAGGCTCTTGGTAGGGCTTCTCCAGGTAGCTACAGCTGCTGTGTCTTATGGTTCTGATAGCTGTCCCATATCCAGAACATAGCATCTTGTAGTGATCCTTTCCATCCTCAGGCCCCTACATTGTTTTTATCCCCACCCTCCCCCTTTTTTGGATGTGCCCTGGGTATTAGTGTGCTGTGTGCATTGTATGAAACATTTATGGCTGAGCACTCAGCAGTTGCTTGTTCCGGAATTCTGCACTGAGTATCCCCCTCTTCAGGGAGGAGCTTCTCTGGTCCAGGCCGGCAGCAACACTGGTTCTGAGGTACAAAGGTAGGGGTTTGAGAAGCGGTTGGACTACATGTTCAATTAGCAAAATAGCAGCCCCACATTTTTTCCTAGGGCAGTGACCTCTCTAGCCATGAGTTTTGACTGGGTCATACAGTCTCAGGCATGCCTTTCCTCCTGTAGAGTGGGCCACAAATCCAGTTGAGTCTTATGTTGATTGACCCCAGAGTATTCTTGACACGGTTGCACTAACGGGCACATCTGGTCTGTCAGGTCAGAGCTGTAGCACATAGTGCTCACCACCAGCAAAGACTTGAAAACTCCTCACTCCCAGCAGCCTGCCTAGTTCCTTTCAGTTCTGTGGTAGCTGGGTACCAGGGAGGAGGCTTCCAGCTCATTTCGAGCTTCTGCATCTTGTTCCCAGGGTGTGCAGTGTCTTTTGCAATTGGATTAGAGCAGTAGCAGTGGCCTATATTCTTCTGGGAGCTTCTCTGGGCCGTCTGATCAGAGATCCATAGGGAGTAACTTGCACATGGCACTGGGATTTTCAGTCACTTCCCATGACGTCTAGGAGCAATATTGTCAGCTCACACAGGGCACTTCTGTTCAAACTTTTTTTTTAAAAAAAAGTGTGTGTGTGTGTGTGTGTGTGTGTTTTTCATTTATACAGTGGTGCATTTCCATGTAGTTTTTCATCTATCTTTGGTTTTGGTTGACCCTTCCCCCCTACAATTTTCACCTTTCTTCTATTTTTCCAACTCCTTCCCTTATTCAAACTTTCTGTCCCTAGTATACCTCCTGTTCATATCATATGGAAAAACACAACTTTCAAAAATGAGAGAAAATGAAGAAAATCAGTCTTGGTGTGATAGGGAAAACAAAAGTCAAAATCATGGGATTTAGAAGCAGGCATGCCTTGATTTCCAGTTCTGACTCTTGATTTGAGCAAGTGTCCTTAGCTCTGTGAGTCTTTGCTTTCATGCCAGACACTTCGTACCTCTGATACAGGTTTGTTCTGTCTGTAAAGTGTCCCGTATGTGCTGGCTTCTGTTCTTTATAAATTTATTATACACATTAACTACATAAGGTAGAGTTTTGGGCCCATTGACAGTAGAATGTCTCTAATATTTCCTCAGACTTTTGACCTTTTTTTTTGTTGTGATGGGCACAAATGTAATATCTTCTTTTTGTTTGTTGGTTTGTTTTATTGGTTTCATTTTTTTGTTTTGTTTTTCTGTATAAATTTGGAGCCTGTCCTAGAACTCGTTCTATAGACCAGACTGGCCTCGAACTCACAGAGATCCACCTGCCTCTGCTTCCTGATTAAAGGCTGGGTTAAAGGCGGACGCCTGACTCTATGTACTTTATTTTAAGAAGGTGTGAGAAGAAACACATTACGTCAAAGTAATTTTTAAAATATGAAGTTAGCATTACAAATATTCAACAAGGAACTTCAGAATGGCCAAGCAGTTAAGCTCTCCTCTTGCTCTTCCAGAGGAACTGGGTTCCAGGTCAACCACGCATGTGGCTCACGGGTGCTGTAACTCCACCTCCAAAGGGTTCAGCACTCTCTTCTGATTTCCCCAAGCACCCACACATGTAGGGCATTCATTTATACAAACACACACGTGCACACACTAAAATAAATAAAGACATAAGTGAGTCACAGTTTCTAAAGCCGTACTTGACTCTGAAGGCCGTCCCCCATTGCCTCCTTACCTCACACTGCCAGTACTTTCAGTGACTCTGTCATGTATATGGGTTTCTCTATCGTTGCTTTTCCTTAGGGGTATTTTTTTATTTAAGATTTTATGATAAAGAACTTAGTTTCACAAGCATTTTTGAATTTTCTAGTAATTAAAGTAATAGGGAGAAAGATCATTTTACAAATTTAAATTCACATGTATGAGCACTAACACCAGGATTTAATTTTTTTCTATAGAAACAAATAAGAAATAATCTAAAACGGGATTTTGTTTTATGTAATAGATAAAAGCTTTTGTTTTACTTTTGGCTGTGTATTGTGGCAAAATAAAATTTTAAATTACAAAATAAAACCTTGGGTCCTTTTTCACTCTGAAGTCTGAGAAAAGACATCCATGATAAAGCCAGGGGAATCTTGGTTAGGTAGTAGCAATTATATTTATCACTAATGGATTAGTTACTACAGAGCCAGCCACTTTAGAATTAATGGACAGATTTAATAAAATTGTAGCACTATATTTAGATCCAGGATTCTCTTGTTCATCATCCCAGAAATACATTGTCACACTGTGAATTGCATGGTGAGAGAATGTCTTAATTTCTCTCAGGTATTCAAGCTAAGAAAGTCATGGATGCGGATTCAGAGGCTTCTCCTTCCTCCAGCAGAATGCACAGCGTGTCCCTGGACCTGAAATCCTCACCCCTTGAGAAAGTGAAGCCAGAGAAAGAGCCAGAGGCCACACCTCCTTCTCCGAGGACTTTACTGGCTATACAGGCAGCCATGCTGGGAAGTAGCTCAGAAGAGGAGCCAGAGAGTAGAGAGGGAAGGCCGCCTAGGGAGAGGAACTTGTGGGCCACGGCAGATGTAGGCTCCGTATCACCGTGCACCCTTGCAGCTATTCAGAAAGCTCTGGATGATGACGAAGACGGGAAAGTGTGTGATGGGGGCAATGAGCCCACAGGAGGGACAGTGTTGAGAGTGTTAGGTGATGATAAAGATGGAGAGGTACGTGCCAGGAGTGATGAGCCGGCAGTGCGAACACTGTCTGGAAACGGGCCAGACCAGGAGCACAGTGATGGAGTTGTCGAAAGCGGTGGTGGCATGCCGTTTGCCACAGTTCCTCCTGTACCCGCCGCGACTGTGGTAGAGGAGTGTGAAGCGAGCTGCGGTCCTGAGAAAGAACAGAGCGCCTCAGCTCATTCATTGAGTGCCGCTTGTCATCAAGCTGGTGAATGCTATGCTCCAGAACAAATGTCACTTACTCATGTGGTGAATGCAGCGTCCAAGAGAAGCAGTGAGGATGAGGTTGAGGGTAAGCAAGCTCCCCTCCCGTCAGCGTGCACGGAACTTCCATGCCGTGATGCCTCTGGGTGCCTCAGTGAAACGAAACCGACTCTGGTACCCCCAGTGAGAAAATATTCTCATCAGAGGCTGGACACGTGCCTTGAAGGGCCCCAGCTGCAGGAAGGTCTCAACCCGCCCGAGATGAAATGCGTTTCCTCTCGTTTTTCAAGTGATGCTGAAACAGAGAGTGCACAAACCCCTGCTTCTAAACCATGCAGTACAGTTCACATCCCTTCAGAGGCAATGGGTGACTTAGAAAAGGCATTGTCTTCTGATGAACGTGGAGATTCCCTGAAAACCATCGAGCAAGGGAAGATGCCTGAACCTGTTGTCAGGGAGTTGATTTCAGTCCCAGAGCCCACGGGACCAGTAGAGATGGAGTCTGAAGAGAGCGAGTCTGATGGTAGGTACTCCTTTAAGGGAATGGAGTGGGAGGGCTTCATGTCTGTAGAGACCAGGAGACCCCGTAGTTCAGCCCTGTTTACAGCAGAGGGACCAAGAAAAAAGTAGAAATGAGCGTCCCAGGGTCACACAGCCAGGATGGGGATGCCCTGCTTTGCTGGGCTGGCCTTTGTATCTTTAAGATTTTATTTTATTTTACTTGTATGAATATTTCGCTTGTCTGTGTGTCTGTGAACATATGCATGTAGTGCCCATGAAGGCCAGAAGAGGGCATCAGATCTTCTGGAATTGGAGTTACACAGGTTTTTGAGGGGCTCTGGTCACTGGGAGCTTAAAACAGGATCTCTGCGAGAGCAGCAAATGTTGTCAACTGATAAACGTCTTGGCAGCCTCTGTCCTTGGTATCGTTAAAGGAAAGGAGTGCCATGCTTGGGGAAAAGAAAGCTGAGTTTCCTTTAGCTTTTGTTACCTTTCTACTTTGACCAACTTGCAAAAGTTAAGAGTGAAAAGCTGTCACAGACTACTGATTGATTCACACGTAACCTATTTTGCCTCATGTGTTTTTATGTTCCCTGTCTCTTTGCTCCTTTTCCATCCTCTCTTCCTCTCCATATCTCCCTCTCTCTCTCTCCCATGCACGCTTTCCATGTACATCTCTCTGTCTCTGTATTATTGGGTACACATCTGCCAGTGATCTTCATTATTTATAGCTTATTTATTTGGGTAGTTGCTTACTTGTTAAAATTTGACTCCAGAATCAAAGGCACATTGGTTTCTTTACGGGCATTTGCCAGGGGATGTTCTGCTTGGTTTCAGTGCACCCACAGGGACCATTGGCAGGGTAGTGGAGCCTGGAGCAGGAGTCTCCAGCTGGGGAGCTTACCCGTCCTGGCACCCATAGTAGGGTACTCTCAGGCAGATCATATAACACTCTGAGCATAATTTCTTACATAATGTGCGCACACATACATTTATGCATATATACATGTATATACATGTACATACATTGTATGAAACATGTATTTGCTAATTTAGTATTTAAAATGATTTTATAAACCACACTTGAGTATTTATTTATGTGTTTATTTGAGACTTGTGCACCCCAGGCTAGCCTCATACTTGCTATGCAGCTGAGGCTTGTCTTGAGCTACGGACTCTATTGCCTCCACTACCTGAGTGCTGGGAGCACAAGTCTGAACTACCATGCCTGGCTAGATTTCTACACTTCAGTTTCTCTGTTTGCCAGTTAGCAGAAAGGAATTTGGGGCCTTTGAGAATATGCCGCACCCGAGCAAACTTCCTGCTGTGTGTTTCTGCATCCTTGATTGACCTCCTTCTGAGCAGAGGCCCTACTGTGATAGTTGCCAAGTGGTGGTGACCAACTCCATCCTTCCTTAGGCATTGATTAGTTGTAGTCTACTGTAGGGAATCCGCTTTCCCTTCTCCCCTGTTGGTTGTTTTTGTTGTCATGTGGATTGCGGTATTCAGTTACAGTCTAATACTATAACACATTTGTTCATAGCCTCCTCACTTTGGCTGGGAAGTGGTGTTCCTCATGCAAGCTCTTGCGACTTTCGCCAATTCCTAATTGTATTTTGATCATTTCTGTACTTCTGGCCAAGATGCTGAGTTTTTTCTTGTACTGACTCCGCTATAACCCTGGTCTAGCATTTCTTCAGGGAGCCCTTGACTGTTAGTTAGTAAATCTTATCAGTCAGCACTGGCTTCTGGGTGAGCTCCCTGAATTCCTCAGTGATGTACCCATCCATTTTTAATATTGAAACCCACAAGTTTATGATCCCATTCTGACATCCTAGGGGGTTATTCTCAACTCTGCTTTCTTTTTGACTCCTCCTTGGCTCCAGCCCACTTATGTCCTGACTTTCTACTAAAACTCAGATCAGCAGGCCGTGGCAGCCCACTCTACTAAAGAGAAGGGAACCACTAAATATTTTCCAGAGAAAAGGGAAAAGAGGCAAGGCAAGGAGGAGGGTGGAAGCTGCTTCTTCCTCCCTGAGTTCATAGTGTGGTAATATAAACAATATTTAGCCTCTAAGACTATTTATATGTGTAGTGAAATGGGAGCAGGCCTGCTTTCATCCCGCCTGGCTCCCGCACGGCTAGCTTATACCCCGAAATAATAACACACAAATTGTATTCGTTTAAGCACTG
>LOEQ01000886.1:186424-203553 GCA_001685075.1 Bramus lutescens
CCAATGGTATTCACAGCATACAGAGGGGAATCCCACATCACCTCCCCTTTTCTAGCTAAATAAAAAGGAAGGTTTTAACTTTAACATAGTAAAATTACATATACAAAGCAGGTATCAAGCAAGAATTACAGTTACAATATTTATATTTACTTTTATCACAACTAAGGAAAACAATAATTATAACTATTCTTCAACTTCATCAAAGACTCCAGAAGGATAAAATAATACCAAAGTAAACAGGAAGTGCATTGTAAGCAACTTCCAAAACTCTAGAATTGACAGAGACTTCTTGCTGCCTGGACAGTCACCCAAAGTTCTTCCGTACCATTGGAGCATCCATCTTCAGCCTACAGGTCCTTAGTGTCCAGCAGACTTTTCCATGAAGCAGGAAATTTGAAGATCAGTTGCTTTCTTCTATGTCTTGCAGAATGCCTGGCAGATTCTTTCATGAAGCAGGAACCCTGAAGGGCTGTCTCACCTTTAGGCAAATTCGGCAGTCATTTCTCTGCGGGTCCTGCATGTTCAGCTCACATAGCATAACATCAAGTAGTCCAGGCAAGAGCAGTTTCTTGCCCAAATGGCTAGTAAACTCCATGAAGAGCCTCTTCAATGCCCATCTTTCTCTTGAAGTAATTGGTGCTGCCAAGAGCAGATGTGTCTCACTGTGATGAAAAGTCCTAAGTTCTTAAAACATTTTAAATGCCATATTCTTAAGGTCTCTGAAAGATTTGAAGAANNCCATATTCTTAAGGTCTCTGAAAGATTTGAAGAATACCTATCTAACTGAAATATATCTGTATATAACTAGAAAGCCTAGCTAACATGCCCACAAGCTTGACAATTATAGATAATTATCTATTAGCCTGTATTTCTTAATTATACATTACATTTTTAAATGAACTGCACAAGCACAATACCTTAATCAAGAGCAGAAATATACAAATAACAAAATTGACCTTAAATTTGTATCAATAAACCAAGATCCATACCACAATGCAAAGTATTCATATCTATGGCATATCCCCCTTTAAATATAAATAAACATTTATAAACAATATTTGGGAATATGGCCATAGTTCTCTCCAAACTGCTTCCTATGTTTTATTGGGCAAAGTATTTTTGGGGGTGCTCACAGCGACCTTTGTGGGGGTTCTTGGTCCATCAAATCACATTACTCTTGAAGAATTCCACAGGTTCTCATCTTATGTGGAAGCAACATATCCTTAGACTCAAACTTTGACATCAATAAATCTTTAAAACATATATGTTGGTTTAGCTTAGCAGTCCCCAGAATCAAATGTCACTCCACAGTCAAAAAATTCAAAGAAAACACAATAATATACATAATCCAGACTCTCTGTGTATATTCCATCTTTACATGGCTTATTTTTCTTACTCTATTACTTTTTCTACAAGTTTAATATTTATTTTATCAATCTATGACTGTCTGTACTCTTTTATATTAAATTTACTGTCTCTTTACTATTTTTCTTTTCTCTCCAAGACATATGTACATTTTAAAACACACTGTGACCCATTTACAGGTCTTTTTCATGTGAATCTGTCTTTACTGTGTATCTGTAATTATTTTTTGACCAGGACCACTTCTTAAAATGCTAAGTGGATATGTTTAGGGCCAACATGGCCCTGGCTGCTTGCTCTGCCCCATCCAACATGTTGGAGACATGTTCGCTGCCTCTGAGAGCTATGCTCACAGCCCCATCTTTAGGCACACAGCAGGTCTATGTTGCCATTAAACAAGTTGTAGCACAATCTACTCACAGACCCCATTGAAATGCTCCATAGCTGGACCTCCCTATAGAGTTCCATTTGTGCTGGTGAACCAGGAAACCACCATGTTTTGTTTTTAAAGAAGCAGCACAGTTTCTACTGTACCTCTCTTAAAGCAGTCGTGGCACTTTGTGACTACCAAGAAACTGCTAAATTCTGTTTTTTATTGCCTAGAATTCCTTTTCAAGCTCTCTCAAGTTTTAAATGGATTTAGTTGACCACGTTGGCATGCAATTTGTAGTAGGAGGCTGCTTGTTTGTTTCTTGGCTACCCAGACTCCTGAAATAATCACACAGAAACCATATTATTTAAATCACAGCTTGACCTATTAGCTCTAGCTTCTTATTGGCTAGCTCTTACATCTTAATTGTATTGTCACATGGCTGTGGCTTACAGGCAGGTTTCCATCTGGTGTTTCATGTCTTTCCTCTCTGGCAGCTCCATGGCGTCTCTTTGACTCCTCCTTCTTTCTCCCAGCATTCAGTTCAGTTCCCTCCACCTTGCTCTGTTCCGCTATAGCTCTGCTATAGGTCCAAAGCAGTTTCTTTATTAACCAATGGTATTCACAGCATACAGAGGGGAATCCCACATCAATGCAGTCTATCATGGGAGGGTAGGCCTGGTGGCAAGAGTTTGCTCACATCTGGGCTAGTGAGCAAGCTGGAATTCAAGTTGGGATATAAACTTCAAGTCCCACCTCTCAGTAACTTACTTCTTCCAATGGAGACCCACCTCTTAAATGTTTCACAACTTCCTGAAATAGCCCGGGGCCAAATGTTCAAACATGAGCATCTGTGTGTGTGTGTGTGTGTGTGTGTGTGTGCCTGTGCGTGTGTTTAACACATGCTTTCCTAATAGAGACAGATTCCTTAAAGAATGGCGTAGCTGGAGGCATCAGTCTCCATGTATGCTTCAGTTTAATAAATGATTCTTGTCATGTTGCTTAACATAATTGATTGTGGAGTTTTGGATCTTGTAAATCTTAGCACTGGGGACCTCATGGTCTTTTAAATAACTCTGAAAGAGGTAAAAAATTCTTATTTATTAAGTCATTATTCATGCTTATTTTAAACAGAGTCCAAAAAGGGAGTGTGTCCTCTGACAAAAGTCAACTGCCTTTGTTTTGCATAGCAGTGTGAATTCCTCAGGGTTTTGGAATTCCAGGAATGTTTTACCTATAATATTTATTCCCTTAATACATCTTATGTGCTTTTTATGTTCCTGTTTTACAAAAGAAATCTAAGAAGTAAATGGCCCCAAGTCATAAGTGGTTATTGACATGAATAATGAAAACTGGGTTTTGTGATGCCTAGACCTATCCTGTATATGAAAGGACCTGAGTTCAGCTCTGTGTACATCACTGTCTAAAACTATTTCTTAGAAGTTGTACTCACATTTCTGAGTGTGCAATCTTGCTTGGCTTGGATTCCTCCTGCAACACAAAAGTGAAAGGAAATTTATATGAGCCCCCAGGTACATGCCTCTGTGCTGGCGTAGAGATGCTCAGACAACCATATCCCAGCCTGCATATTCAGCCTCAGTGAGAAGGAATGCTGGTCTTCTGATTCTTTGGTCAGAACAATGCTACACCCATGCTGATGCAGGTGTTGGATTCTAAAATCTGTGTTCACACCCAGAGAGGTGACTGACAAACTGCACGGTCTCTATTTTATAGGACATCGTAGCCAGAGTCTTAGAATAACTCTTGGCACCTGAATTGAAAGCTTAGTTTGCTTCTGCTTGCGTAGGTAGCCTACATCCTCACTGCAGATGTTGGTGTATATTCACGATCTCTTGCTGTATTCCCAGGTGTCCTTCTTTAGCCTTTGCTTTCTGGACTTTGTAACATCACTGTTGTGCAATCAGAGGCACAGAAGCTGCAGCAGTTGGGCCCTAATCCCTTCTGCTTGGTCCTGTTGCCAGGGTATACAGTAGCGAACTATGAGCTCTAGGGACAGCCTGGGACATTTTCAGAGGCTTCAGCTGCAAATCACAAGTTGTGGATGGTTCTATTTCACCTTCTGTAAACTCAGCTGACACTTAGGTATGTCCAGCCTTAACACTGACTAAATACTCACTCTAGGCAAACAGGTATAATAAAGACTGTTTCCTTTAATGAGAGAAATGGAAAACTTGGTGGAGGTGGGAAGTCTTGCTATTCTTTTAGCTGTGTGATCTTGATTTTATTTAACATTGGTGCTTATTGTCTATTAATCATAGGGAAGTAATTTGGCTTCTAACTTGCAGGGGCATGCAACAAAGGAAAATATGGTAACTGGGAAAAGTACGTGGGATCTTTGGAAGAAAGGATGGAAATATTGGGATTATTTGTCATGTGACATTAAATTGAGAAGTAGACACAGCTAATTGTTTTCAGAGACTAACAGCTCATTTAAGCCTATTTCTCAGCTACATCAGAAGTTAAACTGTTAGATAAGTACACTTACTACACATTTTGAATCCATTTTGAATCAATCACTGGCATTTGATATTTTAGTGAATTATATGCTTATTGTTCAACAAATTATCAAGAAAACATCAACATATCACTATTCATTAATTTAGCAGCTGATGGATCCAGAAACTGAAAGAGGTAAATATTTTGTTTCTTCTTTTAATTTGACCAATTCTGTGTCTAAAAACCATTAATAGAACCTAAAGCCTTACTTTTTCAGTCTTCACTATTACCTTAACAGGAACTAGGGTTTATTAATTGTATATCTTGGCTTGTGTTTATTAACCTCCAATAAGGTTCAATAAATACTGTTAAACACTAGTGCTCCTGATATAGTAGGAATAATTTTGGCTGACAGTAATAATTTAATCTGTATAAGACAAAGAGATTTTATAGTTTTTCTTTTATATGTAAAAATTGACATTTAAAATCAGATGCTTGTCACCAAACACATTGCTGTGGTTATTTTAAAAACTTTGAGAGAGAGCAAAATAGTTCTATATAAAAAGTAAAATTTTAGTTATGTTTACTTGAAAGTTGAATTTAAGGCTACAAAGTATCTCCAATATGTATTTCTCATCTTTTTGACTTTTGATTGTAGGCAAAAGTACATAATGTAATTTGGCTTCTAGATGTAAGAATTTAAATTTGAATATTTGAAGCTGGTCTACCATTTTTACAGTCTTGCATATGATGTATGACTTTGTTTAGGTTTCTAAACATAATGATCTGTCATTGGGATAAAAGTTCTAATTCTTATGTAGACTAGAAAAATTGCCATGTTTTTGTGAAGTAGTTTTAACCCAGATCAAATTGTCTTCCGTTTTCTTTCTGTCCTTCTTATCTATGCACACTGTAGATGTTTTCAAACAACCATAGACATGCTTCTTTCTTTGGGACATGCCAGGTTTAACAGTTGGCTCCTATGTAGGTGAGCATATCTTCAGGCAGACAGAGTTGGGTGCAAGTAGAGCTGACAGCCTCCCTAGCTTAAATGCCAACACTTTGCAAACCTAAAGATGCAAGTTGTAATCTCATAGAGAATCCATCCCTTCATATAATTTGAATGCAGAGGTAATTTCTCTGTTTTATGAATATAATTTTGTCATTTTCATAGCCATTAGGAACAATTCTTGGTTTCAAAACTGCACATGATGGTTTGGTAAATTACAACGGAGGTGGAAGTAGTTCAAGATGAGTTTGAGGCAGGGTGTTAAAATATTTTACAATAGGAAAAGACATACCCTGTATTCATCTATGTAGCTAAACAAAAATGCAAATGTCTGTTTGGATTTAGAATGCTAAGGAGAAGTGTGTGCTGCTGTAGCCAAGCCAGGAGACATTTTGTTGGCAAGGTTTCCACCAAGTAGAGGAACATTGGGTTCTCAAGTACTGAAGGATGTTTATCTGTCCTGTCCTTTTATACTTAGTATCACAGGCTTGGAAAAGATGGACTAAGACCATAGTTAAGTCCTCATATTTCAGTACTTGCAGGAAGATCTGAGAATTATAAGATGTCACTTATTTATACACAGATTGAAACTAGGACTTGTATCAGAGCTAAAAGTTCATTGCTATGTATGTCTAGGGCTACACTGTAATTAACTCTAAAGCTTCATTTACCCTGATTATTCTAAATACATCATATTGCCTGCCCCATGCCACAGTCCCCAGAGCTACTAGTACATGCAGCAGAATATTGTAAGATGACAGCTCCTGAGAATCTTCAGTTGTGGAGCAGACTCCGCATCCCCACCCAAGATTTCAGCATCCCAGTGCATAGTGATTCCCAAACCTGCTGATTTGGATTTATTGGAGATAAATGGTTGCAGTGGGGGATGAAGGAAGGAACAGAAATAGGGAAAGCTTTCTGAGAGTAGAGGGAGATGGAGAGAGGGTAGGAAGATCTGTCATCTGTGTCAACTACAATATAGATCAAAGAAAGCCTCAAGTGGGCTGATACAGGATTCCTTGAGCAAAGTTGACTGTTAGAGATGGCAGGAAGAGTCGGGATGAAGGCAGCAGTCATGGTGGAGAAGCCAACTAGGGAGCCTGCACTTTTGAATGTCACCCCTTGGGGACAGTAATTGGCATTGAATAGTGACATCCAAAACCAAGTTTTGGAGACATCTGAGGTAGATTGTATTGGTAAATTTAAGTGCTTTTTATTCGACACAAGGGTATTGGGGAATATTAGTTAAAGATGCGTTATATTTGTTTATGCTGTGGAATATTTGTTTAATGATGCAAAGATATATTACACTTGGTTAACTCTGAAGCTGTGTTACTTTGCCTGTCTAAAACACCTGATTGGTCCAATGAAGAGTTGAGTGACCAATAGCTAGGCAGGAGAAAGTATAGGTAGGGCTGGCATGCAGATAGACTAAATAGAAGGAGAAAAAAAGAAGAGGGAGGAGAGATAGGAGGAGAGGAGGACTCCAGGGGCCAGCCACCCAGCTACACTGAAAGTCATGGAGTAAGAAGTAAAAGGTAAAAGCCCAGAGGCAAAATGTAGACAGGACAATTTAAGTTTAAGAAAAACTGGATAGAAGTAAGCCAAGCTAAGGCCAGCATTTGTAACAAAGAACAAACATCCCTGTAATTATTTGAGAACTTGGTGGTGGGCCCCCAAAGAGCAAAGAGTAAGATTAATGAAAAGAACAATACACAGGAAATTAGTTTAATTAGCATATATTTATTCGGGTTGTTATAAATGGGTGATTCTCATGTTATAATTGTATATCTATAGCTAGTATAGCAAATATGCCCTAGACTGCAGCGCTGCACCCAAGTTTGATATCAATGTTAGTTCTCAGGCCAATCTTGTGCAAGGATTCTCTGATTTCAAATGTCACTTCCTTTAGGTTGCTTCTCTTGATTCTGCCAACCCACCAGGGTACATCAGCACACTTCAGAGATGCCTCTTTTGTAATAATTATCAAATTTCATTGGTGTTTATTTAGTACCTTTTCCTTTTTGATCCAAGTATCAGTTTCTCAGTGCAATTTCCACTCTTTTTGTTCTTAATTTGTACTTTGACCAATCTCAATAAGAAAAGACTTTTTTCTCCTGTAAAAATATAAAATATAGTATCACTTGAACTATTTGATTGAAACTAAGCAGACCAACAGACTGGATGGGAATATTTGTGGAATCTTCTCAGAAGTCAGTTTCAGCAAACAACAATAACAACAAAAATAACCTCTAAGATTTTGAGCTGTCAAAGCCAGCAGAATATCTTTTATGCTAACGTGTGACAATTTACTAATCCTAAAATATCTTTAACACATGGCATTCTCCTTTGAATAGAAGATTGAGTTGAATGACATTTTCTTTCACTTAGTGAGGTGGTTTGTACTTTACATTTTGCTGACAGGTGCTCATGACAGCCCTCAAATAGAAGCATTAATTCACTTGTCATAGCTATTAAAGTCAGTTTATCTCTCTCTCTCTCTCTTTTTATCTTTTTTTCTGTTTCTGTTCTCTGCCCCTGATATGGTATGTTCTGTATATGTGTTGCTTTTATTTGTTAATGAATAAAGCTGCTTTGGCCTATGGCGGGACATAATATAGCCAGGCTGGAAGGGATATATATATTTAGAGAGAGTAGGCGGAGTCAAAGAGATGCCATGTAGCTGCCAAAGGAGACAGATGCCCCAGAACCTTACTGGTAGGTCACAGACTTGTGACAATACAAAATGATAGAAATGGGTTAATTTAAGATATAAGAGTTGGTCAGGAATGCACCTAAGCTGTTGGCCAAGCAGTGTTGTAATTAATATAGTTTCTGTGTGATTATTTGGGTCTGAGCAGTTGGGAAATGAATGAACAGTCTTTGTTTATATGACCCTTTCTTCTGAAGGCTGCAGTCTAGCAATAGAGATGATTCACTGCTGAATTCTTCTCAAGAAAAGCCCCATTGGAATGTGGAAAAACTTGGCTTTCACTTCACAGTTGAAATCCCTTTTGTTCTCAGGAGAAATAGAGCACCTGGTAGATTTTAAATTCCTGTCAGCAAATATTAATAGCTGCAAAATGGCACCAATAACTATTTTGTATGAAAGAGCTTTAAAATAGATAATCACAGGATAACAAAGTAATTGCAAAACACTTTCTTCCTTATTTTTTAAATGACTTTGCCACTCCAGTTAGCCAGTGTGCCCTGGGGTGACTGTTCCTGATTCCTGAGCACTGAGGTTGCAGGTGGGCCACCATGCCTGAGCTTACATGGCTTTGGCAGTGGCACTTTCTCCACTCTTGTATCTCCCCTACCTGTAGTTTTATTTGCCTTGTATGATGTACAGAACTATGCTCTTTTAGAGTCTTTAAGAAATCAATAGTTATTATAGCTGTTTATTATAAACTCTCTTTGAAGTCTTTATATTGGTGGTTTAATTTTCAATTATAATAGAAGATTCATATGTGTTGCTGAAATTTCATTTCCTTATGGAATTAAAGTTGCCACTTTCAAAAAGAAATGATCTTCTCTGTTTATTCAGAAAGACAAGCTGAAAAGTCAGGGTCACATCTGCTGTCAACTGCTTGTTAGACCTCCTCACTAAATATGGGCAACTAACCTTTAAAATAATGATAACATGAAAAGTCAGATACATCAGACTCTATCAGCAAATATTTGCCAGTAAAGCTTTGATATCAAAGACTGGAGATCTTAGAGAATCTCATGGGACTTGGTGTGCTCTAACATTTATTGATCCTTGGCACCACAGGTGACTTGTCAATAGAGTGTTACCTTTATGAGGAGTAAGGAGGCCCAAGAGGAGAGATTCACCTAAAAGTTCATGCAAACAATTAAAGTCTCTGCTTTTCCCTAAAGAATTTCTAAAGCAAATGTTGACACCATCACCCCATCAGTCTCAGCAAACCAAATGCATGTAGATGGAAGTTAAAGTTCAAATGAAACAAATTACCAGCATTATTTGTTTCCTGAATGTAAATATTTATGGCTGCTTAAGGACCGTTTCAGATAAATGTTTGGAAGGGCATTGCTCCTGCTGAAGAATACTCGTTGTTCATCTTTCTGCCTTTTCTGCACTTCTGAGGGCCAGTGTTTATGGGAGAAGGAGAGTGGAGTGGCTCATGCTATGATGCTATGGCTAGTACCAACATAACAACATAAAGACACATGACTGTAAATAGCACAGGAGTATATTGTTGAGTAGAATTAAGTATCTTTGTTTTTCTGAATAACCAGAGATCATAAAGTATACGTTACTATACATTACCAAAACACTTGGAGTTGTACTGTGAAACTGCTATAGACTCAAGATCGTATATTTTCACCAATGTTTATTTTAATCCAGTTTAATGTGTGCTTTATTTAGTGCTGCAGAAATAGATGCTGGTGCTATCAACTTCAGTAAACATCTGAGATGGTGAGAGCCTGGCATATGAAGAGTTATGTGAAATTATGAAAGATTTTTGTTCTTATCTTTCTTAAGTTGAGGGTAGGAGTGCTAAGGGTATGTCACAATCTAAGTATGAAATGTGTAAAGGGCAGAGGACAACACGGAGCCAGCTCTTTCCTTCTACCTTATGGGTTCTAGAGACTGAATTTGGGTCCTCAGTTTGGCAGCAAGTTCCTTTACACACTGAACCTTCTTGTCCCCACGGAGTATTTTTAAATAGTTTGCTAGTTTATTGCATCTAAAGTCAGTGAATATTCAACAGTACCTTGAACTGAGAAGGGCTGTATTTCCATTAGAGTTTTCTTTTTGTAGGACTTAAAAATACTTTATTATTTTCTGTAGGCATGCAAAATAATGGGTTCCTTTATGATGTTCTCATGCCTGCACAGTGTTCTACTCATGCCCACCCACACACCTTTCCTCGGCTCCTGCTCTACACTTCTTTCCTTCCATATCCCCAAGCAGTCCCCCATCTATACTTTAAAACCTAGCTTCCACATATAAAATATAACAAAATATTTGCTTTCCATTCTTCTTTTCCTCTTCCATTAGTCCATCCTCCTTATATACAGCCCCCCTTACGCTTTCTTATCTAAAAATCTAGGAAAATCTTGCTTAAATCTTAAATCTAGATTCCCGTGTGAAGAAAAGCATGCAATATTTACTTTGTGGGTCGGGCTTGTTTAGCAAGATTAAAAACACTGCTTTTTTTGTTGTTGTTCTTTACTTTCAGAGATCAGAGAAGGTGACGATGACAGGCAGGTGGTTGCAGAGATCATGGCAAGAAGCTTTATTCCAACTCAGATAACGACTGTTTCTTGGGAAGGCTTTCATTTCGCTGGTCATGAGATTCGGATTACGGAAGCCAAAGATTGTTATGGTGCTGTTGTCTGGCCATCGGTATAATTTCTTAAAAGTTTGCTGCTTTCCAGTTTTTATTCATTATTTTATTTTACTCGTTAGAAGGAAACAGGTTGCAAGATTCTATTTTGTGATTTCACACAACACCAAAATTTAGCCATTATGTAATGGGAAATTGCTTCCACAGTTAAATTTATTTCTGACTTCCTTAACATTTGTAGGCTAAATTAAGATGTGGATGCCTTTAGCTTTTATGCTATGAGAGATGAAAAGAGTAAATGTTTTCATTTCTTATTTATTGCCTCTGTTTTGAGTAAAACAAGATTAAAGGATGTCTATTTGAGACTCACGAGGAGGATACTCTCATAGGCCCCTGCTCCTTTACCAGTTATCTCATGAAGGACAGCCAACCACTACTACCCCCCCACCATGTATTAACTGGAATCATCTGGTGTTGTTAGAAGTTTGAAGAAAGTTGGGCGACAGTGGTGCACGCCTTTAATCCCAGCACTCGGGAGGCAGAGGCAGGTGGATCTCTGTGAGTTTGAGGCCCGCCTGATCTACAGAGCGAGTTTCGGGACAGCTAGGGCGGGTACACAGAGAAACCCTGTCTAGAAAAAGAAAAGAAAAAAAAATAAGAAGCTCGAAGAAGGTCAAATTTAAACCAACCACACTCTGTTTCCACTCATTTCTGTTTCTCTTTTCAAAAGGACTTTTTCTAGCTGGTCAAAATGTTGAACTTATCAGAGGATGAAAATTTTCTGGAATGATGTATGTTAACGTCCACAAATTTACTCATACCCAGATGTACACATGAGCAGATCATAATATCTGTGGCAAGTTACCTAATAGAGTTTAATTTTACTAAAACTACTTCAAACATCCTTTCCTCTCAATTTCCATAGGCCCTTGTTCTCTGCTATTTCCTGGAAACACATGCCAAGCAATATAACATGGTTGATAAAAATGTGATTGAAATTGGAGCTGGGACAGGACTTGTCTCCATTGTGGCAAGTTTACTTGGTAAGTAGATATTTCTTTACTGAGTGGAGTTGGTCAGGAAACTAATGACCAAATACTAGCGATTTTTGCTTTCCAGTGTGTTATGATCTGGGCTTATGTGAAACTCCTTAATTGTATTTTTTAAAGATTTATTTATTTATTTTATGGATATGTGTGCTCTATCTGCATTTTATAACTTTATGCCAGAAGAGGGCATCAGATACCACTATCGATGGTTGTGAACCACCATATGGTTGTTGGGAATTAAACTCAGATCCTCTGGAGGAGTAGCCAGTGCTCTTAACTTCTGAGCCATTTTTCCAGTCCTTCCTTAATTGTTTGAAACAGTCTTCAGCAAGAAGATCTACTACTTTAACATCTTTTTGCTGGTTTCTTTCCAGAATTTCCCTTTTAAGTAATTTTAAATCTTCATGCAGAATGAGAGCTTACAAGCCTAGGTAGGAGGTGAAATTGGTCATCCTGCTAGATTCCTTTCAGGGGTTTGGGAGCCCTATTCTTTTATGAACATGCACCTGTTAAAATAGGGATGTAATATTAGAAATCACATGAAACTCACACCTCAGCTTTGATTTTTAGGGGGTTGTCCTTAGGTTTTTTTTTAATTTCCATTCTCATTTGGTCATACATAAAAGGCTCAGAATTTTTCTTTTTGACCCTTAACATTCATGTTTATTAGAGGGTTGGAGAAAAATGAAAATTCAAATTAACTTTTTTCAGGGTTGGAAGAATCAGGTCATTTCTTAATACCATGATGCAGGCCCTCCCTTCAGGTGTTTTACACATTTAAAGAGGTGACAGTACATGCTTCTATTTTCTGCACAGGATAAATCCTGTGCTTCAGCAAACCCTTTATAGAAGGATGCTAATAGAATGTTGTTAGAGGGAGGGCCGCTTGTTGGTTCCCGACTGCTTAGCCCCAAAGTAATCAAAGAGAAACTGTATTAATTAAATCACTGCTTGGCCCATTAGCTTTAGCTTCTTATTGGATAACTCTTACATATTAATTTAACCCATTTATATTAATCTGTGTATCGTCACGTGGCTGTGGCTTACCTGCTAAAGTTCTGGCTTCTGTCTCTAGTGGGGCTACATGGCTTCTCTCTGATTCTGCCTCTTCTCCCAGCATTCAGTTTAGTTTTCCCGCCTAGCTAAGTTCTGCCCTGCTATAGGTCCAAAGCAGTTTCTTTATTAATTAACCAATGGTTTTCACAGCATACAGAGGAGAATCCCACATCAGTAGAATACCATTATATCTAGAGACAAATGATATTGGAACATTCCACTTGCTCATGTACACCTCTCTTCATGCATTGACTTCTATAATAACCACAGTTCTTCATATGCCATCTAGTATTTCAATGATGTTTATTAGTGGGTGGTCTGCCTGTAAGTCCTGGGTCATTTCTCCACCTAGATTTGCTGATCCAGATTACACTGGTGAAATATAGGAGCTTTGTTGTGGTTCTTGTACTAGTTAGGTTTCTGTTATAATGATAAACACCAGGACCTAAAACAACGTGGGGAGAAAAGGGTTTATTTCATCTGCAACTCTCAGGTCACATTTTATCACTGAGGGAAGTAAAGGCAGGAACTCCAGGCAGGAAACTGGATCAGGAAATTATGCAGAGACTATGGAGGAGTGCTGCTTATTGCCTTGGTTATCATGGCTTGCTCCACCTGCTTTCTTACACAACCAAGTGCCACTTGCTTAATCTGCAGGGTGCTGGACCCTCCTACATCAATCATTAATCAAGAAAATGTCCCCACAGACTTGGTAGGGCAGTTTGATGGAACCATCTGTGTCAAGTTGATAGAAAACTAGCCAACATGGTTTTATGTTATTCACCAATTATTATTTTATAATTTTATCCCTTTAAATCATGCAGAGGCTTGGGGATCTTTTTAGAAAGTACCTGTTTAGCCTTTGTCATTGACCTTGGATTATTGCAATGAAGCGTTCTTTTCTTGTGGTCATTCTTCTCCTAAATGGAGAACAACAATGATGAGCTAAACAAAAAACCCAGGGGGTCAGCAAGATACAGAAATCCCATAAGATTCTGTTTAGTTCTTTTCAAAAAAGAGGGGCAGAGAAGTGTATTAGCATCTATTCTGAAAAGCACTTATGTCCTGCCCAGTCTTTTCTTAGGGTCTAGCCGTTGTAAGAATCTCAGTGCATGCTGGTTGAAACCTGACTGGTCTTATTCCAGGAGGCTCACTTTTCCCACCTTCCTTTCTTCGTAGGCGCTCGAGTGACTGCTACAGACTTACCTGATTTACTTGGAAACCTGCAATATAATATCTCCAGAAACACTAAAATGAAATGCAAGCATTTGCCTCAGGTTAAAGAGCTGTCCTGGGGAGCGGCATTAGACAGGGACTTCCCCAGATCTGCCGCTAACTTTGACTACATCCTGGCAGCGGATGTCGTCTACGCCCATCCTTTCCTGGAGGAGCTTCTCCTGACCTTTGATCATCTCTGCAGAGAAAGTACCATCATCCTCTGGGCCATGAAATTCAGGCTGGAGAAGGAAAACAGATTTGTAGATCGATTTAAGGAACTGTTTGACCTAGAGGAAATCTCTAGTTTCCCTAGCCTGAATATTAAGTTGTACAAAGCTATGAAGAAAAATCTGTGGAGTGCATAGTGCATACTGTCTGTGAATTAGGGCATGGGTATGCCAAGGTAGTTTCTAGTAGATCCTCGCTTTAAAGAAAACACACACATGCACACACACCACTATAAGAATACAAGTTAAGTATAGACTTGCCTTAGAAATTTTACACACACACAATAGGTGCGTCTATAGGACTAAGACAATTTGTTCCCAAGTCCATCTGCTCAGCACTCTAATTACACGGTAACAAACTTTCAGTAAAAGTGTCACCATTGCAAAACAGTGATTTTCAATAATAATGTCTCTAATTGAATGTGATAACTTTATTTCTTTTTGAAATTGTATCTTAGATGGGCCTTGAACTTGAGATCTTACCTCAGCCTCCTGAGAGCTAGCATTCCATGTCTGTACCACCATACCCATCCATGACGTTAATCCTTTTAATTATAGGCTGAAATGATTATATCTTTAGACATTAAGAAACTAACATAGTGAGATGTGCGCATAAACCTAAAAGAGCAGATATATGATGCAATGGTCATTGCTAGATGTCTGTGGTTCCCACCAATGTCAGCTTAGAGGGGGATTGTCATTTCCCTTGGCAGTTTGGACCTCTAATGGAACTATTGAGTCAGCCAAGCATGTGGAACATTTCCCTCTAACAGAGAAAAAATATGAATGGAAAGAGCGTAAGAATGCCTGAGATTATTGTTTGTTTTTGTAAGCTAAGTAAAATTTATTTTTTTCACAGAAATGGAAATAATTATAAGAACTTTGGGTTGGAAGTACATCAAAAGATTTAGGCTCCTAATCTCAAATAAGTAGACATGACTTAAACAGATATACATAGATATTTAAAATCTTCTCAAGAGTTTTTCATGTGGGCCTTAGAGATTAGAATAAGGTTTAAAGTAAAGTCAGATCAGGCAGTGGTGATGCAGGCCTTTAATCCCAGCACTCGGGAGGCAGAGGCAGGCAAACCTTTGTGAGTTCGAGGCCAGCCTGATCTACAAGAGCGAGTTTCAGGAGAGGCTCCACATCTACAGAGTGTGGTAAGTTAAAGTCAGTGTGGAAAGAGTAAAGAATTAGGCCTTTTTGCCACGTGACTTTCTGGACTGTGTTGCTGGTAACACACTGCAGTATCCTTAGCTAGACTGTCGTGTGCTTCTCCAGGATCAGCACTTTCTTCTTGGCTGGACACTGCCATGGTCAAATATCTCTACAATTATCTCCTGGGCTTGCACTGTAAGTTAGGATGCAGGTACACGGGTGCATGGGTTTTCTTAGGACCACATCTCAACAGTCTTTTGTTTGTCCTTCTCATGTTTGTTTAGTGTTCAGCCTACACAGGGCAGTGATATCATTATTCTTCCTTCACAGATAAGAGCAGAGGCCCAGGTTACACAGCTGTGGAGTGAAATGATAGAAATAGGCACACCCAGGTCTGTTTGAGCACAGAATCTGTGTTGATAAATCCAGTACTGTCTTTACGCTTTGAAAAAAGTACCTGTCAAACAACCAAGGTCAGTTCTTCAAAAGGAATAGGTACTCAAAGAATAGCAAATATATTTTAAAATGAAGCCTAACACTGTCCCTAGATTTTCTACCTATGGGAGGAGACATCACAAAAGGCTGTGGTGGAAGGTACATACAGCTGTGCACTACTGGAAGGGTACCTGAGGCAGGAGGAACAGTCATGTAGGCCCTCCAGGCAGAGGCCTGCCTATCTGCTTGAAGAAACATCAAAGTGGAATGGTAGAGGAGCAGACAGAGACTGGCGAGGTCTGAAGTTGGAAACAAAGCAGGAAGTAGGTTATGGAGGTCCTGTGCAATGGGCTAGGATCTCCAGATACAGGCTGTGGAAGAGAATGTGATATGTAGTTATTAGTCTCTGCAGCCATTGGTCTGCATGGTCCGTGATTAAGCTGTATGGTTGTGATGGAGAACTGACCCACTCAGTGCTAGACTTCGAATGGTCTATTTCAGGGTATTTCTGATGGGAGTAAGGCCATTGGGTCTTTATACGTTCTTGTATCTATCCTGGGAAGACTGTTTTAAGGATAGTGATGGTTGTGATCTATCTACCTGCAGGATTTATAGCTGCCTGGTGATAAAGTCATTCTGAACTTATCTGAGCAGTTAGTTACTGTGTTTGCCACATCAATTCAGGCTCCTCAGAGAATCCTTTTTTTTTTCTTCTTTCCTGCTGAAATAGAGAGCCCTTGGATCATACTAAGTAAAGGAGTAGAATAATGTTATGGCCTGTATTCTTGTCCTGCTGGTCTGAGAATAGGATCTCAAAGTCAAGAGACCAGCTGGGAGCTGTGGCAGCCATCCAAGCAGAGGGCAGCAAGAAATCTCCACGGAGGTGGGGGGGGGAGGTGAGATCAGCTGTTCTAGCTGTACTCTGAAGCCAGAGGCAGCACAGTGTTCTACCAGGTGGGATGTGGAATGTAAGCAAGAAAGCCAGGGCTGACTCTGAAATATCCCTGTGAGCTGTGGCATATGGACATAGTTTTCTGTTCAGAGAAGGCTTATGACGCTCCTTTGCAGAGAAAGAGGGGATAAAGGGCTGAGCCCTGGGGTTCACCCACATTAGGGGTCAGACAGAGACATTTCTGGAATTTTTTGGAGCCTATGCCCCCTTCCTCAGTTGTAGCCATATAAGTGGATGAACCCTGAAAAATGTGAGTTTAATGGCACAGCCCTCTACTTTCTAATTAGAAATGAGAAGATATGGACTTGCTAATTTCTAAAAGTTGTCTCAGAGAAAACTAAAGGTGTGACTATCACAGGTCTGGCAGCAAAGATCTTGCTGTAGTAAGTTGGGAGAAAAATAACCCGCCTTCATTCTTGTTAAAATGAAAGTGTCTGGGGGCTGGAGAGATGGCTCAGAGGTTAAGGGCATTGCTTGCTCTTCCAGAGGTCCTGAGTTCAATTCCCAGCAACCACATGGTG
>LOEQ01000886.1:206010-223867 GCA_001685075.1 Bramus lutescens
ATGGAAAATTTTTAATAATAATAAAATTAATAATAAAAAATAAAATAATAAACATGAAAAAAAGAAGAGATGAACATTGTCCGGTATGTACATTTTATCCAAGTTATAAGGCAACCATAAGAAACAAAATCACTGTGAGAGCTGGTAAATATATCTGTAGAAGTGTGTGGGATACAGGCAACAAAAATTTAAAAGCTTCAGGCATGTGTGTGTGTGTGTGTGTGCGTACACATGTGTGACCTCAGTTTCTTATATATTCTTTTCAAAGCTTGGAAGTTGTTCACATGTGAGCTCTATACCCAGGTTTGGCATCTGAGTTTGTACTCTGAATTAAGTCTAGCATATTTCTAAGTCCTACACAAAAGCAAAGAGTGTTCTGTCCAATTATATGGTAGTATTGGTGGGACAGGGTGTATTTGATGGCCTTAAGATTGATTCATTTTGGGATCATATTAACTCCATCTTTAACGGCTCCTGGACTGCATTTTACCATTTACTTGGATGGTGTGTGGCTGTGTAGTGTTCAGATCACTGACACCTGCAATCAATTGCTTATTCTATTAAACTCACCCGTGGCCTCTGTCATAAGCACTGTTTTTATTGGGTACACTCAAAGGTAGGGATTCCCACCTCACCCATGCCTCAGTCTTCTCAATTTCTTTGTTTCTAAGGCAGCTCTCTTTCTAAGAAATGCAATCAAGTTTCACAATTACATTGTTCACCAAGGAATTTTAAAGGCTCATTGAAAATGGAAACAGATGTCCAGGGTGAATATGATGAGAGCAAATTAGAAACACATTAGACACTGAATGCCCTCCAATAACTACTATAATATTGCTTGGATACTCAAAAAATATAAGCAGGTGAAGATTAAAATGTGCAATTAAAACTTTGTAGCCAGATGCTATATCACAAGCGCAAGATGAATGCTTCCTGAAGATCCTGCTGTTGTCAGCTCTTAGACCCTGTGGTTCAGTCCTTAAAGTTTTCTTTCTTTTTTCCCTTTTCATTTAAATTACAAGTCAGCCTTTTATCTTCATGCTTTTTTATTTTTTTTTTGCGTGTTGTGATTTAATTTGCTTTCCTATCTAGGGCTGTGATTTATTTTGTATTTCTTATCTCTGTGTTTCCTTTGTTGGTAGAGTATAAATTGTAATGGTAAAAGTTGTTTCTTTTTCACAAACCATCATCAACACCTCAAAGGACAAGCCATACAAATGCAAGAAATTCTTAGGTTAAAATCCTTGAGTAATATTTCTACCTGCCTTCTGTTCAGGGTAAAAGTACACTTTACTATGAGTAAACTTAGCATTTTCAACCACAGATTTCCTTAGTATCTAAGTGACTAATAGCCAGTTGATTTAAGATTAAAGAAGATGTCAGACATGATTTAAAGCTATATATTAGAAAGAAGAGTTGAGAAAAAATTCCAGACAGTATCTTTGGGAAAAAGAAGTCAAGACTAAGAACTTCTGGAAATTGGCTTCATTATTTAAAATAAGCATTTCAAGGAGTCTTAAAGGTGATTACAAGAATGCCAAAGAATAAATGTAACTAAGCCCCATTTTCTTGTAGATTGGTTTTTAGTCCTTAGAAAGCTGCCTCATGGTTGCCGTTCACTCATTCACTCCTCTCTTTACTACTAAACCACTGCTTAATAAAAACTCACCATATGCCAACCTGAGGCTGCGGACACAGCAGGTGTCAAAGTGGGCAGGACTGGTTCCCCTGGAGACTTTCAGATTGGTGCCAGTGGGCTGAGGCAGAGATGCCAGTGGCAGGGGAGAGGGAGAAGTACAAGCAAAGGGGTGGGCAATGCCCTGATAGCAGCAAAATAGAGTGACATCCATGGTTAGGAAACAGTGAAGGTAATTGAGCAGCCGGGGCTGGAGGACGAGGGCATAAGGGAGAAAGGACAGATCCCAGCACAGGAGCAGTATGTGCTGTGTTGTTGAAGCAGAGGAGAGGGACCTGCTTGAATTACTCACTGGGAGAATTGTCACTTCTGCTACCTTGTGCTGAGAAATAACTCATCAGTGCAATACTTTGCTTTAGGGTCTGGGTAGAGACAGCTCACATAGCATCTTTCCCAGGACTCATAAAGACATTTGTCTGGTTTTCAAGGAAAGACATTGAGACCCATTGGACCTGGGTATCTTACCCAGGGTGACGCAGGTGTGGTCACTGGGAAGGCCACTCTGACCTCTACTGTCCTAAAGCCTATGCTCTTTTCTTGAGCTCTGCAAAGAAATGTGAATTTGAATAGTCTTCAATTCAATATTATTGATATTATTATTAATTATTAATACTATTATTATTAAGTATTAGTGGAATACCAGTTAAATGAAGAGAATTGTGTTTGTCTCCTGAGAAAAACTGAGCATAAATGGGGTACTCTTGAGACATACCTGGGAAGATGAACCTCCATTTATAACAGCATGCATATGGCATAGGTACATAGACTTAACAAGGGGTCTAAGAAGAGAGAATACATTTCTGTTTGCAAGACATACTAGGCACATGTTGGAATAATCAATTCAAAGACATTGCATTATCTTAATGAAGCCATTCAAAGGAATAAAAGAACACTCTGAGAATGAGCTGAAGCTGGGCGATGGCTGGGAAAAGTGATGAGGACGAAGTGTACTGTGACCTCAGGTGGCTTTTCATCAGAGAAGGCCAGTGGGGCAGGGCTGAACTTTAAGACATCATCTGATATGTTAGTGATCGGGCTCAGTGCATGACGCTGGTATTTGTTGCCTGGTTACGAGGCAGGGACACTTACTGTATCAACAAAGCCGAAGAGAGCTGTGGGGGTGAGGTGAGGACAGCAACTCTTTGAAACCACCTTCCAGTAAGCTTTTCCTGCCATTTAGGCAGTCAAGGACAAGGACAGAGACACTCTGCAGAGACGACAGGAACCTGTTGCAATGAAATGGTGTATGTGGAAATACCCTCCAGTGTATGTTAGCCGGAGATCCGTCTGCTATCAGCCACCTTGCTTCTGGAAGGTGACATTGCTCAGTCAGCCTCACTTGCTGCCTGAAACCCTCTGACAGGTGACAGCTGCCCACTGACGCAGCATGATGGTCTTCTCTTCCATGATGTCAGAGAAGCTGTTCTGTGAAATGCAGGTTCAGGGGGTGGTGCCAATGTCTCTGCAGAGCAGTAGCCAGGCCACATAGCTACAGAATGTCCTAGAATTGATTAAAGGTGATTAAAAAAAAAACTACTAATGACTGCCCTGGACACCAAGATAAGGTAGGGGTAACCTAATATTTCTTAAAATATTCTTATTGTGCCTGTTACTGATCGGTTTTTAAGTTGACCAACAGAACTTGAAGCCGGTGGACTACTGTTTCTACTAAGCAAGAACTGCTTATGGAGTTTAAAAAATGTAAGAGGTTAAAGCCAGTATCTGGAGAGATTTCAGCTTGGATGTGGATATTGCATATCTTTAGAGCATTCTTGTTTTTATTTACTTTTTTTTTGCTTCTTTGGATTATTTGAAAATAAAGAATTTGGATACTATCCCCCCAAAGATAGCACTGAAGATAAACTGAGTTAGAATTGCATACACTTGCCATGGTTATGACCCCAGTGACCTTCAGAATAAACTTTTCTTCCAAATGAACCAATGAAAAAAATTAAAGCTATTATTTAAATATGAGTTGAATTATAAAAAAAACTGTTACGTAAACACATCCCAATAAAGAGTTAAAACCTAACAGCATAATTTGATACTTTCATTGTTGATACATTTGATGAATGTACTGTTTGATAATCTTTAATTAGGGATTGTTTAAATTCTACTCCTCTTCATATACTATGAAATAGATGCTTTAGGAAGAGAGAAAATAAAGGCTGGCTTACCGTTCTTTGAACCGCACGCAGGTATTTGGCTGCATGAATCTCTCTCTGAGAGAGAGAGAGAGAGAGAGAGAGAGAGAGTGTGTGTGCGCGCGCGCGTGCTAAGTTCATAGGTGATGCTGATCCTGCCAGCCCCAGAGCTTACTCTGAGCCCCACTGTCCTCACACATCTCACATTAACTGGAAGCAGGAAGCACTAGAGCCTGGGATTTTGGTAAAGAGGTAGATGTGGATGTGCTCCCAAGCTGCCACTTTGCTCAGTCCTGTACTCACAAGTCTGTTTCCTCTGAAGCTAAACCTTCTCCCCAGGATGCAGTGAATGAATGGAGAGAAGAATGAATACTGCTACCTGAAGGCCTTCCTGAACCCCTGAATAATTAATGCCTTGAGATTCCACCTTTTCCAGGTTGCACATCACATAGGCTGACCTTTTTGTCCTTGTACTTAGCAGTCTCTTGTTGATGGAGGCTGTTTATTTGCTTTCTGGCTGCCCAGACCCGAAATAATTACATAGAAACTATATTAATTGCAATATTGTTTGGCCAATAGCTTAAGCATATTATTATATCTTAAATTAACCCATTTTAATTATTTTCTATTTTACCATGAGGCTTGTGGTTTACTGAAAAAGTTTCAGCAGGCGGGTGTCTTTCTCCTTCAGTGGCTACGTGGCGTCTCCCTGACTCTGCCTTCTTTCCTCCTCTATCTGCTTGGAATTCCTGCCTTTTTCTATTTTTCCCTGCTGTAGACCAAAGGAGCTTAATTCATAAACCAATAAAAGCAACATATATACAGAAAGACTTTCCACACCATTTCCCCTTTTCTGTCCAAATAAAAGGGAAGGTTTTAACTTTAACATAGTAAAATTATATATAAAAAGGCATTAAGCAAGAATTACAGTTATAATTTATATATATTTTATTTTTATTATAATTAAGGGAAACTATAATTATAACTATTTATTTTTTAATTCCATCAAAGACTCCAGAAGAATACAGTATTACCTAAGTAAACAGAAAGTGCATTATAAGCAATTTTCAAAACTCTAGAATTGGCAGAGGCATCTTGCTGCCTGGACAGTCACCCAAAGTTCTTCTGTAATATTGGGACATACATTTTTAGCCTACAGGTCCATAGTGTCAGGAAGACTCTTTTTATGAAGCAGGAAAATTTAAAGACAGTTCCACTTATATTGGCAGTTTGTCAGTCACTTTTTTTGTGTGTACTACAGAATGTTTGGCAGACTCTTTCATGAAGCAGGAACCATTAAGTATTGTCTCACCTTCTTTAGGCAACATTAGTAATCATTTTTTTGGTGGGTCCTGCATGATACAGCATGCCATCAAGTAGTTCAGGCAAAAGCAGTTTTTCCCCCCTCAAATGGCTAACAAGCTCCATAAGGAGTGCATTTGATGCCCATAATTCTCTTGAAGTAGATTGGTGCTGCCAAGAACAGATGAGTCTTATTGTCATGAAAAGTTCTAAGTTCCTAGAACATTTTAAATTATATTTTGTTAGTCTTCGAAAGGTTTGAAGAATACCTATCCATCTGAAATATATCTCTATACATCTAGAAAACTTAACTAACATGACTACAAGCTTGACTATTACAGATGACTATCCATTAACCTGTATTTTTAAATATACATTACATTTTTAAGTGAGCTGCACAAACACAATACCTTAATCAAGAACAGAAATATGCATATAACAAAATTGACCATAAATTTGTATAAAAAACCAATATCCATACCAACTCAAAGTATTCATCTCTACAGCATATCCCCCTTTAAATGTAAATAATAATTTATAAACAATCATTTAGGGAATTTGGGCATTATTTTTGAGACTACTTTTTGCTGATTGGGGGCACTGTTAATCAGGTCTTTTATGGGGTATCCTGGGTGGTAGGTCCATCTTAGTCAGCAGTCCTGAAGCTGTCATAGATGTTGAACCACTTGGACCTTGTTTTACATGGTCTTGTTTGATTAAACCGTATTAGCTGGTAAGGAGTCTACAGCTTTCTATTCTCTGTGGAAACAAAAGAAGAACCTCTTTTTAAAAGTAGCATATCCTCAGACCCAAATTTTGAAGTCAAGATACCTTTAAAACGTGTATGTTGGTTTAGCTTAGCTGCCCATACTATGAAATGTCTCTTTGTATTTAGCTCATTTATAGTTAAAAAATTTAAAGGAAACACAATAATATATATATATATAATTTAGATTCTCTGTTTATATTTTATCTTTATGTGTTTTTTATTACTTGTTTTATAAGTTTAATATTTATTTTATTATCTTTACTTTTTAATCGGTGACTGTCTTTGCTCTTTTATATTATAGCTGTCTATATTTTTTGTCTCTCCTAAGCCTATGTACATTTATTTAACACTGTGACCATTTATAGGTCTTTTTAAATCTGAATTTGTCTTTATTGTATGTGTATTTTTAATTATTTTTTTGATGAGGAGTGCTTTCTTTTTTCTTAAATGTTAAGCAGGCATTGCTAGGACAAATTCTGTGGCCCTGCTTGTTGGCTCCAACCAATCCAACATGGCAGAGACATGTTTACTGCCTCTGAGAGCCATGCACATTGCCCCAGCTCCAGAGTTGCAGCAGGTCTATGTCACCACTAAGCAATTTATAACATGCTACTCACAGACCCCATTTAAGTGCTTGTCCTCCTGAAAGAGCCAGAGCTGTTCATGCAGCTAGCATGAACCAGGAAGCCCTCCCTTAAAGAAGCTGTGCAGCCTTCATTGCCAATGCTAAGTAAGGAAGACTTCTCTCTCTTTCCCTCTCTCCCTCTCTTTTTTGTTTGTTAGTTTTTTGAAACTTTTTTTAGCTTTAGAGCCTGTACTAAAACTAGCTTTTGTAGACTAGGCAGGCTTTGAACTCACAAAGATTCCCCTGCCTCTGCCTCCCAAGTGCTTGGATTAAAGGTGTGTGCCATCACTGCCTGTCAGGAGGACCTCTCTTAAAGGAGCCACAGTGCCCCTGCTTGCAGCCAGCAAACGGAGCCCATTTTCAACTACCAAGAAGGTATGCTAAACTCTGTTCTTTTCTGTCTAGAATTTTTATTAAAGCTTCCTCAATTTTTATGTTGATGTAATCGGCCCCACATTGGGGGCCAATATGTTGGCAGAGGTTGTTCATTCATTTTCTGGATATCCAAACCCAAAATAATTATACAAAACTATATTAATGCAATAATGCTTGGCCAATAACTTAAGTGTATTTTTAGCTAGCTCTTACATCTTAAATTAACCCATTTTTATTATTTTATATTTTACCATGAGGCTCATGGTTTATTGGTAAGATTCTGGGGAGTAGGAGTCTTTCTCCTTTAGCAGCTAAATGGCGTATACCTGATTCTGCATTCTTTCCTTCTCTATCTAATTGGAATTCCTGCCTCTTTCGATTTTGCCCCGATGTAGGCCAAAGCAGCTTTATTCATTAACCAACAAAAGTAACACATATACAAAAGGACTTCCCACACTGGTCTCTTATGTTTTTGTGCCATTTAAGTTTACTGGAGCCCAACATTTAGTGGGGTTGCAATCAGCCTGTAGAGAGGAAATAAAGGCTAAGGCCTTTATAGTCCTTCTATAGTCAAAGGCTCGGGGGTATATTTCTTGAAATTCTAGCTTAGAGAATTAAAAAAAAATTCTTATATTCTATTCAAGAACAGACACTGACAATATTTAATTTTATCTCTGTAGTGTGTAATAGTTTCATATAGCTAGGAAGATTCTTATTTTGAAAATGTATTGATGATCTACATACCAGAGATGTGATTCCCAACCTGCACATTGTCTTTAGAAGGAAAGATCTGATATTTTCAGACATTGATAGTCCTAAGTATAGAGATTTCAGGGGGTACTAAGAGACATGTCATGGGTGAAGTGGGACTGGGAGAAACTCACCAAGAAGAATTCTTAATTTTTTCACTATAGAAATGGAATTAGGCATCATCATGTGTGTGCCCAACTGTTTCACTTGCTGGGTGAACTGGATAGCTGGCATGTAAGGGTTTTCTTCATTGTAAGAGTATAATATTTTGTTGTCAGGCTACTATATTTTTTTTCAAATTTGTGGTGAATTTGAGACATGTTTTTCCCATGAAATGACCTTATAATATGTCTGGCTAATCCCCATGAAGCAATTTGAAAAACTCAAATTCATCATCATTGTCAAAAGCCATTTTAACATTAGGAGCTGAAGAAACTGGATGTGGGATGGGGCAAAGTGTTAACTTTTTCTTTTTGTATATAAACGTGGTCAGCACATTGAATTATACTGCCTGGGGTTGGTTTTTACTGCATGACTTTTCCTGGGGAGACATAAGGAAATGTCTATCCACCCCTGATTGAGGGGCATCAGAAGACCCAAGGGAAATTTCCATCCATATCCAGATTAGTAAACCAAAGAGTTTATTGGAGTTAGTTATAGAAGCTCAGGGGACTCATAAGCCCCTCTACTAGCAAGAAGTCCCCTAGGCAATCTACAGGCAGTGATACCATGGCAACATCCCACTCACAGTAAACTGTAGAACTGAGGAATCCCACCCCAGGCAATTGTTCACCTCTTCTATAAACTTGGGGAGGGCAGGGCTTTCATAAGGATCTCATTAGGGTCTATTCACGAATGTACTGCTTCTTTTTCGCTTCTTCCCAGACAATGTTAGCAGTCCTGATCTTGTTAGGGTCTCACAAAGTTCCTCACAGCTGTCTTCTTCAAGATGATAATGTTCATGTACAACACATAAGAAACAATCCTGGATCTGGGCTGTCCTATGGAACTTGAAACAAAGGGGTTATTAAAATAGGTACATTTTAGTAGAAAACTGTGGGGTTTTGTTTCTATTTTTGCTTGTTTATGTTTGTTTTTGTTTATGAAGCTCCCCATAAGATTCTCTTAATTAACCATTTTCAAGAAAATACTTCCTTGGTGTGCATAATTATTCATGCACAGATCTTCCTCTTGTTCTTACTGTACTCTACTTGGCTGGTGATTTACTGACCCACTTATGAATTCCACATTTTCTCTTTGCATGTAATTGCTAAGTAGATAATTTTCCACATGAAAGATTTCAACGGGATTGAAACCAACCTTAGCCACGTTGCCGGATGCAAGGTCCTTAAAGCTTAGTCAATATCAAGAAATTGTTTTTTGGAGGAAGGAAAACAAATATTTACTTTTCCCAGCACCAAAATATTAATCAGTCTAATCAATAGAAATTAGCATGTAATGTGTTAAACACAAACTGTATCCTCTGCCCAATGAGTCACACCACTGCCGTCTTCAAACGTACCAGAATAAGGGAGTTTATCAACACTATAGCAATCAAGGGCCACTCTTTCTACAATTCTGACTGCTATTTGTCACTTGGAATTGGATATTAGGTCATAAAAATGTGTATGGCTCCCCTTACAGAAGTTACAACCAGTGGAGTTTCTATGGAATTCTTGTGCTCTCTAAACTCAAAACTCATTTGTGTGGCAACCTCAGCATCCAATACTTCACTTTTTAAAAAGATTTATTTATTTATTTATTTATTTATTTATTTATTTATTTATTNATTTATTTATTATGTATACAACATTCTGCCTCCATGTATGCCCACATGCCAGAAAAGGGCACCAGATCTCATTATAGATGGTTGCGAGCCACCAACTGTTGCTGGGAATTGAACTCAGGACCTCTGGAAGAGCAGCCAGTACTCTTAACCACCGAGCCATCTCTCCAGCCCCCCAATGCTTCACTTTTATAACTTCCGAAATTACTCAAAGCCTTGCAACTTATTTTTCACCTGTAATATGTAAAATGTTTAACCATATAAAAGATATGGTAAATATGTTGTCTTTTATTGTATTCCTTGTAATAATTCACTTAAAAACAGAAAACAACCACATTATAATTTTTATACTGCTTGAAAGATTTTGCTGGGTATATAAGCTGCAAGGGAAAAAGAAGAAAGACATCAAGAGAGACAAAAGGGGAACATCAGGGTAAAAACACAGAACAGAAAAAGAACAGAGTAGAAAAAGCAACAAAATGAATAATAAAATAAAGAACTAAGCTCTGGCCCTCAGAAAAGTCCTTGTGTGTCTGTTTGTCTGTCCAGTAGTTTCACCTGCTTTGCATCTCCTCTTCATTTTATCTCATCAGCTGAAGTCTTGGCATTCTTAGCACCCTAGGTAAGATCCTGACACGTTGGAGGTATGTGTATCTGTGTCTGCATATGTCTGTTTTCGTTTTTTGCTAGCCCCAGAGAGTTAAGGTTTTCCCCCTGCATTGTCCACAGAGAATAAAGTTTTACTCCTTCAGATTGAAAAGCCAAGTGTTGAATTCACTGACTCTGTGGATCCTCCTCAATCCCTAGCTGCTGAAGCCTGGTCCTCATGCCAGAAATACCTTGTGCTGAACCAGAATACTGAACTTATCAAGAGAGAGTGGCAGCTTTTTTCGGAGATTGTCCAGAGGGCGGCAATTCTGAGGACTGCCCAAGAAGAGGTGATTCTCTAGTGGTCACCATGGATAGGAGTCTCACCTAAAGAGCTTCATCTCCTCCCCCCAGCTGTCACCCCTCACACTTACGTGAATTTCCACCAACTGAACTCAGGCACATAATAAATCGATTGCTCTTATAGCTTGGTAACCAAACTGTGGCCATGACAGATCCCAAATCGCTGCAGGAAGGTTTTATGCAATCGATCTTACAAACAACAGCAAAGCTAGGTTCCTGGGCTGACATTCACTCATAACTGCTGGGCCCGAGTGCATGTAAACAGGTTGGGAAAGGCTCTACCAAGGCACAGCAGAGTGGTCATGTTTGCACCGGGAGTGTGGAGGAAATGGAAACTGCTTTCAGGTGCATTAGACTGTCCACGGTGATGCTGGGATCCAATTAGCAAATGCTTCAAATTTTTGCCATCAAATTTTGATACAGATTAAAAGCCAAATTAAACAGTTTATTGTATAAGTACATATTTGACCTGTTGATGACTTTTGAAAACTACTTTTTTCTTTTGGGATTAAGTAAAGTTCTTGCTTGCCAACTTCAGCATAAAACTTGGGGGAAAACATCTCTACCTGATTTTGAGTATTTAAGGTACCCAAATTGCTCTGTAGTCTCAGCCCTGAGTAGTTGCACAAGTTTATCAGCCTACACTGTTTTAAGAGAACAGCAAGCTCACTTTGCTTAGGTGAGACAAAATTGAGATTGCCTTTAAAGTCAGGATGTTAGGGGTGAACGAAATAAGGCTGCACTGCATTTTCATCCTCAATACTAGCATGGTCTTTGCTTTCCTTTTCTCTTTCTTTCTTTTTATTAAAAGAATGGCAGGATCATAAAAGAATACATTTCTGTTATATTGTGAAAACCATCAGTGGATGGACAAAATGTGCTGGAGAACTTTAAGAGGATCCGGATTGTCAGCTATGTCAGCTGACAATATATTTCACATACGGAAAGCATAGGATTATCATAGTCAGAGTTAACATTGGAGCAGTGTAACTAGAAGTTTCTCTTCTGCTCATCAGTTCCTGAATAAACACTGCGAGGCTTAATATTAATTACAAACTATTTGGTCTGTTAGCTCAGGCTTATTATTAACTATCTCTTACAACTTAACTCATTTCAATTAGTCTATATTTTACCAAGAGGCTTGTGGCTTGTTACTTCACATCTTGCTTCCCCTGCAGTTGGTCTTGTCTCTCCGACTCCGCCTTCTTTCTCCCTGTATCTTTGGATTTCCTGCCTGGCTCTATTCTGCTTGACTATTGGTCAAATCATCTTCTTTATTAACCAATGGTAATAAAACATATTCACAGCATACAGAGAGCATCTCACAACAGAGAATAGTCTAGGAATTCTGAAACCTACTATTTCCCTATCATAGCCCAGATGTAGGAAACCATTTCTCCTAGCTAGAAGTAGGCAGACTTCTTTAACTGAGGAACATAGATTGTAAAAATAAAGGTTCAAAGTATTACATATTAAAACAACTATAATACCCTTTGGCAGGAGGAAGATGAATGTACCATCCCAGTCATCATGCCAGAAAATCCAGGAAGTAGTCTGTTTCATGTGAACCAGAGATCCTATAGTAGAGATCTAAGAAAACAATATGAGTTTCGCCTACATCACTTTACATTTCCCCTTTTCTCTCACTGCATCTTAAGACATGGAATATCTGATCTGTCTTTCATCTGCAAGCCTTTGCTTTCTTATAGAGTTACAGGAATGAAACAGAAAATACAATCTGCACATTTCCAAAACTAGAGTATTGCATGATAATGCTTTCCATGAGCTCATAAAAGCACTTCTAGATTGAGGTATTTGTTACTTTCTGACAGGGGAAATATGTCTCATGAACATATCTCTCCTTTATGGTGTAAAAACCAGAAACCATAGTCATTAGATTGAACAGACTTTCTTTCTTTCTTTCTTTCTTTCTTTCTTTCTTTCTTTCTTTCTTTCTCTAATTGCAAACCAAATTCAAGGTTGATTTAATAAGATTATACATTACAACCAAGTGGGCTTTATCCCAGAAACACAAGGTTGATTAACATAGATAAATTAATAAATGTAATATACCATACAAGTAAATTCAAGGACAGAAACCACAAATACTTTAACCAACTTTGAAAAAGCATTTGACAAAGTTCAACACTCCTTTATGATAAAAATTCTTTCCTTTCTTTTTTTTTTTGAGTCCTTTCTTTTCAGTCTGCCCAGAAGTGCTAATGCCAGTTCAAATGAAAGGAAGAGTTTTGTACGGGGGCAGAAGGCCAGCATTTCCTTGCCCTCTGCTGTCTCCTGAGTGATACCAAGTCATCTACTGGCTACTCATCGCAGAGAAAAAAATTGTTGAAGCATGATTAATAAAAACTCAGGGTCAGAAATTTGGGTTCAACCTGAAGATCCAAAAAACAAAACAGCCTGCCAGTGGCTCTTACCTCGACCTCAGTCTGAAACGGTGATCGTGCCTCCTGGAATCTCAGAATGAGACTATGTGTTGAGAGCTTTTTTCCTCCCATTTTATAATCCTCTCTAAGGCTGGGATTAAAGGCGTGCACCACCATCATCAAAGGCATGCACTGCCCAGTTTCTATGGCAACTAGTGTGGCTACTGGGATTAAAGATATGTGTTTCCATCACCTGGTCTGTACCAGTGAGTCTGTTTTACGCTCAGATCTTCAGGCAGTCTTTATTTACTAAAATACAACTGAAATGCCACTACAGATTGTTATTTGTTTCCTGATAATTCCTGCAAGGGCTTTTCCCCAACTCCTGACTTATGGTAGCTATGGCAAATAAATTAGAGTTATAAACACAAACATTTATCAGAATTAATATTCTGCAAAGATAAAGGGTCATACTGGTCTTTAAAAAACATATTTTCATGGTACTTCTTCATTGTTTGTGAGGCAAATGGGCTGGATTTCTACTAAAGACAAAGACAAATGGCATCCATTTGCAGGCACTGGCTGACTGGGTGGCAAAGTATCTGAATATAGACAGTGAGTAGTCTGAGGCAAAGGTGGTAAAAATGCTGACAGATTTTGATTTGATTTTTAATATTATGGAGGGGCGAAGCTGAATGTGCAATAGGAAGACGGGAAGGGGCGAGGTAGCGTGGGGTTGTGAGGCAAGGCCTGCAGTGGCTGCTGTGTTCACACTCAGAGGTTCTGCTTTGCTTGTGTGATGCTCACACTTGACAGCCGCAGAGGACAGTTTCTCTTTTATCCGCCTCAGCCCCGCTGAAGTAGCAGGAACAGAGAAGTTCCACACAGAACCAGAGAGATTATTTCCAGAGGCAGAAGGGCATTCCCTTGAACTGAGTTCACAGTTCAACAATGAACTAATTGTGATGATTGCTACTGGTGGTGACAGATTCTGATAAAAGTCTGTGAAGAAGAGTGTTAGGATCTGTCACTCACTTGGCCTACACTGGGAACGTTAGGATAAACACAACACATGGCAGAGCTGGACGAGAGACAGTAGTTAGGAGGCACAGGGTCTGTCTCAGCAGGGTGTGCTGTACTACAGAAAACCGCACAATAATTAATTTTCCCAGAAAGAGGAATTCTACCATTGCTTTTCCAGAGTTCACTTTGACATGGGGGACTCAACAGTGTCCCCAGAGCAAGGGTCACCCTAATTGCATATGGGAGAAAATCTTACTGCTTCTGCCCTGCCTAGCAGAGCGGCAAGAAAATGTTGTGTCTAACGAAATGAAAATTTTAATATTCTTTTTTAGCATGTCAAAGTTCACTGAAAAAAGTTAGCTGAATAAGCATTGCCTTTAAGATCCTTCAGCCTGACGGACAAGAAGCCATGGGTGAAGAACACATCCTTTCGAAGGTTGCAATAAAGCTACTGTCCAGCAAGTGGGAAACCCTCTCAGAGGGATTGGTGTCCTTAGTGTCATACATTAAATAAAAAGAAGCCATTATATTTAACCTTTAGAGTCTTGAAACAGGTGGTTCATGTATAGATAGCTAGAGCAAGCTTTAACAGTTGTCAATGGACATTATAAATAGCTTTACCAGATGGTGTGGTGGTGCTCACCTTTAATCCCAGCATTTGGGAGGCAGAGGTAGGCCAGCAGGGTCTAGAGATCGAGTTCCTGGACAGCCAGGGATATACACAGATACCCTGTCTCAAAACACAGAAAACAAAAATAAAATATAAAATAAATTAGCTTTCCCTTTGAGGCAAAGACTCCTCCTTCAAATTAGTACTTTTAAAATAATACAAGCAAACAACCCCAAAGCCTCAGACTTGCTTCAACATGCACCAGCTGCTCCAGATTTTGAGCTAAAATAGAACATTCAGGAACATGGTCTCCAATCTTTTCCCTAAGGTGACATTACAATTGATCATATTAACTCATTGCTTACATCCTAGAAAGATTTGGAAGTGTTTCAACGATGGAACACTGTTGAGCAAAAATTATCTCAGGGCCTGTACCTTGAAGCCTGTAGGACAGAGAAAAAAGCCTGGCTTAATTTTGAAGGATAGTCTCAAAGCTACTGAGTGAGGATGAGACAGCAAAATCTAGGTAGACGCCCCTTCAGCCAGAGGGAGGGTTTGGCTGTCTCTCATTGGCTGGAGGTACCCCTGCGTCACGTGATGTCACCTAACCTATATAAGCTGATGATCGCAGTAATAAACTGAGTTCCTGCTTTGACTTGACTCCCTATTGTGTCTGATTGTTTTGTGTCATGGGGCTGTGGAACAGGTGGATAGTGCACTCACCTTTCCCTGTGGAATAAGGCTAAGGAGGCCTGAGAGATATTTTGCTGATCATTTTTGAAAAGTTTCTGCACGCCAATAAGCCCCTCCACCAAAACAATAATTCAAACCAGACCAATTCAAACTGAATTAGAAAAACTCCAGGTTTAATGGTTACCAACGTTCCCGGATGACTTTCCAGTTCCTCAGACAGGAGACAGGAAAGGAAGACCAGAAAACCATGTGTTTGTTCACTGTGGGCATTTTAAATACCCTGTGGGAGAGGTCTTGAGCATCTCTGGGGAGGGGTCAACGTCTGGACGAAGGCAACTCCCAGGGGAGGGATTTTGGGATGGAATTTCCACCCGAAAATTCCAGATTCTTTAGATATATGGATGCTGGGCCTGGGGTGAGGCTTCCACCCAAACATCTTTTCTGTAAATCTAGTATGACTAAGAATAAATTTCACTCATAAGATTGACTTGATCCAGCCAGTCTATTTTAAGTTATAATAAAACAAGGAACAATTTTATTAGCTATAAAACAAATAGAAAATAATTGAATTCAGTTAAATATTCTTTAAAAACAGGCATGAAAGAATATGATTAGGAACTGAGGTTGAGCTGCAGTTCTTACTATTGCCACCAGATGGCACCATAAGACCAGACCCTTGTGTGTAAAGAGGCAGTGTGCTGGTGGTAGCAGGGGTGTGGGAAGTTCAGCAAATAGTTTTCAGGCTTGCCCAGATTTTATTTTCTTCTTGCTGTATCGCTCAAATATTTATAAGCTACTGTGATATTCCTCTACCTCTCTTCTGCACTCTGTCGTGTGTGTGTGTGTGTGTGTGTGTGTGTGTGTGGTGTGCTTGTCAGTGCATGTATATGAGGAGGCTAGAAGTTGATTTTGAGTATTTTTCTGAATGTCCTCCACCTGATATTTTGGAAAGGTGTCTCTCACTAAACCTAGCGTCTGATATCAATACTAGACTGGCCGGCCAGTGAGCCCCAGGACTCACCAGTCTCTACCTTCCCAGCACTGCAGTTAGGGGCATGCACTGACACCCCTGGGTTTCTTGGGTGCTGGAGATGCAAACTCAGGTCCAAGGACTTTATATAATGATTCGTCTTCTCGCTCTTATAATGAATTTCAAAATTTAAATTAATATTTTATATTGGTATATAAAATTATAAGCATTATACATACAAATAGGATACTGTGGTAGGTTAAATACATGTAAACGTTGTATCATGCTCAGATGAGACGTCACGTTAGACATGTCTACACTCTCAAGCATCATTGATTTATCTGTGGTGAACGTATTCCAAATCCTTTCTTCCTTAGCTTTCTGCACTGTTCAGTGCATCAACAACATTCTAGGCACTACTGTGGCAGAGCACAGTACTTCTTGCTCTATCTAACTTAATAATACCTTTTGATCAACCGTCTCTGTCCCTCCTACCCCTTTCTACTGTCTCCAGCCTGTGGCAATCTCCATTCTACTCTCAACTTCTATGAGAGCAACGGCTACATATGTCAACATATGAATGAGATCATGAGGTACATGCCTTTCTGGGCCTGGTTTGTTCCTCTTAACATAACGATCTTTATTTTCATCCATCTATTGTAAATAGCAGGATTCCATTTTTTTGCGATAATCAAATGGTATTCCATTGTGCATGTAGAGACATACGGTATTTCATTTAGCCATTAACTAGCTGATGGCCACTCCAGTCATTTTCATCTCCAGGTTATAATGACCAAGGATTCAGTAAATGCAGATGGTATGTCGGACAGGTTCATCTTGTTTCTGTAGGATGTAAACTGAAGCGTAGTTGGCGTTTTCTTTCTCTGTGCTACCAACTACCTCCCAAATAAACACACAGAGACTTATTATTAATTATGAATGCTTGGCTGTATCTTAGGCTTGTCCCACTATTTATTTTTAACTTAATTTAACCTGTTTCTGTTCATCTATATTTTGCCTTGTGGTGTTTTACCTTTCATTTTGTATCTCCTACTTTCTTTGTATTTCCTGCTTTCTTTGTGTCTGTCTGTCTGTCTGGCCCCCAGTGGTTCCCTGGTATCCTTTTTCTTTCTCCTTTTCCAAGCCTCAATTCCTCCTTATACTTACTCACCTGCTTAGAAGGCTCACCTATACCTCCTCCCTTGCTACTGGCTGTTTAGCTTTTGATTAGACCTATCAGGTGCCTTAGGCAGGCAAGGCAAAATAGCACTACATCTTTACATGATTAAACAAGCACGGCATATCCTTATATAGTTAGACAAATATTCCACAACATAAACAAATAGAGCATATCTTTTCATAGTTAAACAAATACAACACATTGATTCATCATTAAACAGATAGTCTGAAACACTGAACAGTGGCTGATCATATGGTAGTTACCGTAAACATTATTTTTGAGGAACCTCCAAACTTTTCCTTATAGCTGTATTAAATCATATTCCTACTGTTAGTGTGATATAAAAAACATTTTTTTTTGTGTGTGTATTGAACCTAGAGCTGCATGCATGCCAGGCCCACCATTATACCACTGAGCTACAAGTGTGATATTTTAAATATAGAACTTGTATTATGAATTTTGTGAAGCTCAAAACTGTGAGCACAAGTAGAATGAACTTCAGACTCCTTACCCTACTGTGAAAAGCCCTTTAAGATCTGGTGCAATTTACTTTTCTTCCTTCCTTCCTTCCTTCCTTCCTTCCTTCCTTCCTTCCTTCC
>LOEQ01000886.1:223873-252072 GCA_001685075.1 Bramus lutescens
TCCTTCCTTCCTTCCTTCCTTCCTTCCTTCCTTCCTTCCTTCCTTTCTCTTTCTGATGTATGTGTGCATAATGCATGCATGTTCATGTGCATGTGTGTGCAGGTTGTATATACTATAAGTTGGTATTTATGCATGCATATAAAGCCAGAGGACAGCCATCAGTGTTATTGGTCAGGTGCCACCACCACCGACTTTTTTTTTTTTAGAGAGATGGGCTATATCCCCCCACCCCCAGGCCCAATATAGTCTTCAGTGGCCTGGAACTTGCTGATTAGGCTAGACTGGATGGCCAGCAAGACCCAGGGATCCATCTTTCCTAGCCTCCCCAGAACCAGAATTACAAGGGCATGCCATCATGCCTGGTTTTACAATCTGGTCTCCTAACCTCATTGTACACTCTTCCTGATATTACTGTCTTCTAGTCACACTTGCCTTTTTGTGCTTCTGGAATGAATAACGCTTGTTCACCAAGACTGTTGACATTAGTTATTCTATATACCTGGGCTGCTCTTAATCATATACTTGAAGGACTTAGATCTTAATTTTCAGTTCTCAGGTCCACAGCCCTGAAAACTACTCAGTTCAAAGCATCTGCCCAATCCTTTTCAAGGTATTGTCCTTATTCTATTAAATCTATAAGACAATATGTTTTCTTTCTCCTTCCTTCCTTTTCCCCTCTATCTTTTCATTCTTTTTGTTGCCTTTTATTTACTTTCCTTCATGTCTGTCTGTCTGTCTGTCTGTCTACCTACCAAAGATATCAATCAATAATAAAGTGTGCTATGGGAAGGGAATATCTGGCCTTACGTCCTCTGAGGTTCTAAGGTGGAAACGTTGTTAATAAATTTAAAAAATGTTTTTAAGAATGAAGCCACCATGAATAAACCCTGGAGTTTCTTATTAGCAACTTAGGACATGTAGACTTAACTCCTGTGAACCACTGTCCCTAACATTACCACCATGAACACGGCTACCGAGAGTGGAAGATTATATGGGTCAAGAATGGCCAGGCTTGGCCTGGAGACTAGCCACTTTGGAGCTATCTAGGATGCACATTCGAAGGGAACATCTGGAGGAGTTGAGTTGCTGGAACAGTTTGTAGCTGATGTGAAGTTTTCTGGGACAGATTGACTAGGAACAGAAGGTAAAGTTAAGACGTTTAGGGGAAATTTTTTTTTATCTCGTGTGTATGTTTGAAACTTTTAGGTCTATGGTCCTGGTAGTTTTGGGAGGGTAGACCCAGGAGCAGGGAAAGGGGGAGAGGACCAAGGAAAGAGGCAGAGATCCCAACCTCAGGAATAGACAGGTGGGGAAACTTAGACTGTTGGTTGACAGGAGTCCTTATCCAGGACTAGTGAGTATCAGGATCTGTCCAAGTGAGGACAAGAAGATCTTGGAAAAGAGTTTCTGGGGGGTATTGAGAAAACAGTATTTTTAAGGCTTAGAATGGAGAAGAGAAAAGTGTTGTCAGGGATCATGGATAGGATAATCTGATGGTTGGGGACCATAGGGTGCAGAGGCACAATGGCCGTGTTAATGGACTGAAGGTTTTGGTTTATGTGAACAGTTCTGTTAAGGTTTTTTGACTGCCAATATGGGAATATTGCAAGGAAAAGAGGGTACAGAAACTACTATTGGCTGTTTTTTTTTCTCTTTGACTCTTTTGGCAAATGGTAGGAAGTGGGCTTTTATAGAAATAAAGGGAAGTCTGTGCTGAGATGAGTTGGTAAGTCCTGGTTGGACAGGTTAGCCAGTGTAGCTTTGGTGGTTTGAATAGGAATAGCCCCCATAGGCTCATGTGTTTGAATGCTTGTCCAATAGAAATTGACACTATTAGGAGTTGTAGCCTTGCTAGAGTATGTTGGAGGAAGTGTGTCGCTGTGGGGATGGGCTTTGAGGTTTCATATGCTCAAGCTAAGCCTAGTGTCACTTAGGCTCCCTGGAGATCAAGATGTAGAACTCTCAGGTCCTTCTCCAGCACTATGTCTGCCTGCGTGCAGCTGTATGTTCCAGCATGATGATAATGTGCTAAACCTCTGAAACTGTAAGACCATCCCAATTAAACGTTTTCCTTCATAAGAGTTGCTGTGGTCATGGTGTCTTTTTACAGCAGTAGAAATTCTAGCTACAACAGTAGCCAAAATATAAATTTTGATTGCTGAACCCTGGTGTTTTAGTCAGGTATGAGGAAGTGGCTGGTGGAGGAGGGCCTTTTTCCTATGTGTTGCTTTCATTGGTCAAATAAAGAAACTGCCTTGGCCTTTTGATAGGGCAGCTCTTAGGTGGGTGGAGTAGATAGGAGAGAATTCTGGGAGGAGAAAGGCAGGTAGAGAGCTGCCTGCTATGAAGCTGCCAGGTCAGGCATGCTGAGTCTTACCTGGTGGAGGCATACAGTTTATTAGAAATGGGTTGAATCAAGATATGAGAGTTATCCAATAAGAGGCTAGAACTAACGGGCCAGGCAGTGTTTAATTAATACAAGTTCCGTGTGGTTATTTTGGGGGCTAAGCTAGCCAGGCGGCGGGAAGCAGCCTGCTGCTCCTTTTACAACAAGTGGCCAAATAAAGGATACTAGCCTTAGGAATATAATCTGATGTTTTACCAGGGGAGAGGAAAGAGGAAAGGGCAAAACCTATTAGAAAGTTTCTTCAATACAGAACAGTAAGCAAAATGAATGTTTTCCTCTTCCAATTGCTTCAGCCATGGCGCTTCGTAAGAGAAATGCCATCTAAGACAGAAATTGGCCTAGGACCATGGGATTTTGCTCTGACAGATTTGGCCACGCCATTTTGGGGAGGATTGTGAAACACTTTGGAACTTTGGGTTAGCAAAGTCACTGAGTGTTGAGAGCTCAGTGAGCCTGGAAGATAAGAATGTTGAAAACAGGGCAGACGATGGAGGCCCTGCTTGTAAAGTTTCAGAGGGAAGCAAGGACTCTACAAGGCCATTTGTGTGAAGAATCTGTTATGTCTGGTAAGCTAAAGTTGAAGAATCAACTATGGTTAACAAGAGACCAGAACACTAAAGTAAAACCTTTGCAGTACTGGGACAAGGGATGCTGCTCAGCTGGAGCTAAGAAATTAGTGGTGATTAAGAAGAGACCAGCAACAGTGAGGTGGAATCTTCTTGGAAGTGTTTCCTCAGAGCAAGCACACAGAAGTTGTGTTTCAGAGACGGCCAAGGTTGTACCTTTTGCTGCCTGGAAGAATCAGAAACCAGGCAAGCTGCCTGGAAGAGGTTTAGAACAATTCAGGCACCTGGAAAGAACACCCCTTAGCCTGTTGAGCTGTGTGCAGGCCGGGCAGTGTGCTCCAGGTTCCCAGATTTTGTGAGCTATCACCCACGTTGAAGTGGGCTTTGGTGATGCAGGTGTCTTTGAATCATTTCTGCTCCTGTAAGCAACCCCTCACCCACATTCCTGTAAGTAACCCCAATAAAATTTACTGGTTCACCAAGTTGGACTTTGTTGGTATCTGTACTTTGGTCTGTCATGGGCTCGCTGTCTGAGGTTGGTAGATGCGTGTGTTGCATTTCCCCAGGAAAAAAATGTGTCACACAGCATAATTGGTGGCTGAATAATGATCTGACAAAGCCAAAGATGAGTTGGAGTGAAGTGAATGCGTAGTCTGCCTATGGGTAGCAAGGCATACGACTGAGGCTGTGAAGCCTGAGTGGGAGCATCTGTGGAGGAATTAATGACAGTGGTCCTTCCTGGATGGTGTGTGTTGATGTGCCTTTGTGCTATGACAGCGGCTGCATGAGTCTTGCTTTGGTTAGTGAGACATGTAACTAAGGCTGAGCTATTGGGATTAGGAGTTTCTGTGGGAGGAACTCAAGGGTGGCCATCTTCATCTACATGGTTTGGGGCAGCATGTCTGCTTGGTGAGAGGGCCCGCTACATAAATATGGAGATTCCTTGGAAGCAGTTAAACATTTAGAGGAAACTTGGCAGTCTTTGAGACTGTCCTATGTAGTTATGGTCTGTCTGGATTACTTGAAGATAAATGTGGCAAGATTTGTGTTGAGCTGGAGTTCTGAAGGAGAAGAAAGAAAGCCAAATTGTGTGCTAAAAAAATTCTAGAAAGCTTTAAAGCCCAAGGAGCATCAGGAGAAGACCTTCATAATAAAACAATATAGGTAAAGATATCAAGCCTGTCCCAGGGTGGGCAACTATTCCCCTCACCCCAAACCCCTGACTAAGGAGGGGATAGGTCTCTCTGTTGTGCCTGAGTCTTAGGACTCCCCAAGAAGACCACCGCAGAGGCACACTTCCGAATGCAAAAGCAAGATTTCGTTTATTAAGTGTGGGCTAGCACGGGTCCTCTGCCTCACAGTCTGACATAGCAGATGGAGAAGGACCCCATCTATTTTTGTAAGGGGTTTATAAAGACAAAACCCGCAAAGCAGTCACAAGGTTACAGTCTCAAAATACAAAAGTACTTATCCTATATCACCATTGGCTAAAGGTGAGGTAAAGCTCAGCTATTAGCTCCTGATTGGCTATTAGTATCTAAGGGGAATAGCAACAGCGCCCCTGGTTATGTCCTCCAGACATCCTCTGACCCTCTTCCTGAAAACTTATCTGATTGGTCCCTTGTTACTCAACCGACAGAGGAAGTTAGGTGGTCAGCATCTTGTCAGGAGTTTTGTGTAGCTTGGGTTTTTCCCACTAGCTAATACTTCCCCTAAAAGGGGGCTACCGAGCCCTGGCTTTCCTCAGGGATGGGGGTGCAGTTTGAAGTCTCACAAGGTCCCAGCATAAAAATGGAATCTTTTCCGGCTTCACATCTCCTGCAAAAGGTTATGTTAGCTGGGTGGTGGTGGTGCACACCTTTAATCCCAGCATTTGGGAGGCAGAGACAGGCAGATCTTTGTGAATTTGAGGCCCGCCATGTCTACAGAGTTAGTTTAAGGACAGCTAGGGCTGTTACACAGAGAAATCCTGTCTTGAACAACCAAACAAAACCAAAACTGTAGCGCACCACACCCGTCTGCGCTCTACATGCTACCATACAGTTCGTGAACTGGGCAAGGGGCTGGAGATTAAAACACACAAAGACACACAGACAGAGACAGGGGTCATCCTTGAAACAGGAATACCCCAAGAATGCCCCCTTTATTGTGTACCAGAGCCACCTATATAGTGATAGCCACGCCCCAGTCAAACGCACCAGAAACCATTCCCCTGCCATCAGGAACTCCTGTGGGTCTCGTGCTCAGAGCAGCTGTAGGCACTCAGATCAGGGGAAAACAAGTTGTTTACAAGAAATTCAGGATCTGGGGATTCACAGCTCCCAACACAAAACAATAAAAAGGTTATGTATGCTAAGAGTGATGTAAGCTGTTGGTAGAAAACTGTCACCAACATTGCTGTTCCACTATAGACCTGCATGCTAAAAGACCAACATGCTAGGAGGGATATTCATACTTGTGCAATAGAAGCTTGGCTGTCACGGGTAAGATCAATAGCCTTTTGATTGGACTTAAGGCCCACTCCTCAAGTTGGAGTACATGTCTGGTATTGTAAATCAGAAACACACACAAGCTTGTGGTTGGGGAGGTTTTAGGTCCCAATAGGGAAGCAACTTCTATGGTTTTACTAAATCAGTGGTTCTTAGCTTCTTAATTCTGCAACTGTTTAATACAGTGCCTCATATTGTAGTAACCCCCAACCATAAAATTATTTTTGTTGCTACTTCATAACTGCAATTTTGTTACTGCTCTATAAATGGTAATCTTTACCTTCCAGTGATAACCCCTGTGAAAGGGTCGTTCGACCTCCAAAGGGATGGCAACCCTCAAGTTGAGAACTACCACACTAGATGGATGTGCTGTGCCTTGAAAACCGCCTTCTAAACCCTCTACTCATAACCACTGGTGCTTGCTCTTGAGAACAAGTGGCTCTGGCTATGGCATAGTGGCCTAATACTTGGCTGTAGGTGAACATCTATAGTTATGTCCTCCCAGGCTTAAGGATTATTGTAGAAGAAGGAGCAGAAGGAATGTAAGAGCTTGAGGAAAGGGTGGAGTCTTGCATAATAGTTTCCTAAGATGGAAACATTCCATCTTGCGGGAAAAGCTCTTTAAACAGAAAGGTGCACTACTCACAATAGCCCAGGAAGTCCCTGGGATGGACCAGCGTCACTAGGCCCCTGCTTGTTAGAGTAATACAAGCTGCAAGTCCCTCTCAGCAAAGTGAAGCCAAGCTGCAATGAAGACTCTTAGACAAACAGAGCTGTCAGGAAGACTCTTAAGACCAGACCAGTAGCCTGGAAGAAGCAAAACCCAGTCAGGTTGCTTGGAAGCGGTTTAGAACAAATGAAGAGCCCGGAAAGGACTCTCCAGCCTGTTGAGTTGCTTACAGGCTATGCAGTGTGCTCCAGGTTCTCAGCTTTTGTGAGCTGTCACCCATGCTGAGGGGGGCTTTAGTGATGCAGCAGTAATTTAGTTATGTAGACTTCTATGATTATTCCATCACCCATATTTGGAGGGTAAAATTCCGAACTCACTTCTGGGTTTTCAGAATCTACCAATCCCTGAGGTTGAAACCCCACTACTTCCTGAGCTTAAAAATCCACCGATCCCCGGGCTTGTCCCAAGATCAGGACTTGAAATTCTACCAATTCCTACACTGGAAATCTCCATTCTGGAAAACCCTGTCCCCAGAAGTCCCTTTATAAGTCTGCCTCCCATGTGATTCTCTGCTGATTCTCAACTTGAGCAGAGGCAGCCACCCTTTTGTGGCTTTCATAATAACTCTCTTCTGTGAGGCCTGGTGTGGTGTGACGTTGTATTATTTCTTGGCTCTCAACTGCCAGGATACCATTTCTCTCCGAGTTCTAACACTTGCATAGGGGTATCCTTTTACCTCAAAGCTTACAACACTCCTATAAGTAACCCCAATAAAACTGATCAGTTCACCAGGTTGGATTTTCGTGGTGTCCATACATTGGTCTATCATGGAATCCCTATCTGGGGTGAGCAGAAGTGTGTGCTGTGGCTCCCCAGGAAAAGTTTTGTTATAAAACATGTGCATTTAATAATATTCTACCAAAAGGCTCTCTTTGAGCCTTGAAAATCCAAGGTAAAAGGGAACTAATTGAGAGATGTGTACATTCTACTTAATATGTGTTGATACTTTCTCTTGTATGTGGGATCTAGGTTTAAATATAGGTAGTTGAGGTCATGACAAGATAATAGTGGTTTTTGTATACAACCTAAATTGAATTAATACAAAGTGGTTTTGGCATAAAGAGCCTTACACCTCTCTTGTCAGTCAGTTGTTTTTGTTTCTTTGGGATGACTTATTGTATTTTAATATTTACAGCATTTTTCTACCACCATTCTTAATACAATTTCCAGTTTTGATTTCTCCTTTTCCTTGCTTTGCTCCTTTTTTTTCAAAACGGAAACCTCACAGTTCCCCCTTTTATTTCCTATGGTATTTGTCTTGTAACTCATTTCCTAACCATTTTTTTCTCTGTGAGTTAATCAGACAGTGGGAACACGCCATAGAAAGATCCCTCATTCCCTCCACGCCTTTTTATCAACCCTTCAGTCATCTCTCCCTAACTTATGGAGTTTAAACATATCTGTTTAAACGAGTTTCCCTAAAAAGTGATGAGTCAGCCCTTACAGCTGGAGGGGAACTGACTTCATCAGTTAATGAGACATTCTCTGTAAAGACCTAGATCTACAAAGGACAAGAAATGGAAAGACATGTAACTTTACAAAATAGATGACTTCCCTTTTGCATGAAAAGGTGAAAGGAAATGTGTAATGATTTCAGTAATGCAGTGGGGGAAGGGGAAATTGGGAAAAACATTCCAGTCACGAAGGAAAACAAGCTGGGTAGGAAACATCATACATGCAGAGTGAGGCATCACCTGGAGGGTTGCTGAGGTATCCCTGGTTTGGACCATGCACAAAATCACACTATACATCACCACATAGAAACAATATATAATTAAAGCATGGGCGGTAGAAATATTTGCATAAATTTTGTCCCATTTAATTAAAACTCACCCATATAACCAGATAGTCATCCTTTATGTCACTGAACAGTCTTTTCTGTATAGCCCAGGCAGTCCTGGAACTTGTTCAGTAGACCAGACTGGTCTTAAACTCACAGAGGTCTGCCTCTGCCTCTGAGCACTGGGATTAAAGATGTGCACTACTGTCACCCTGCTTGAGTCATCATTCCTGTTGTGATCCAGCTGCCCTCACTCCCCCGACTGACAGTGGAACTTCCTTGTGGTCTGTAATTGACAAGGATGTTTGTGTTCTTTCTGGCCGGTGGGTCTCCACAGGAGTAGAGGTATAAAAGGTTGCTGGGCAAAATAAAGGTTGCTGTTCTTCCACCTGAAAAGAAGCGTCTGTGTCTCAATCTTGGCACCCCCTGTCAGTCTTGGCTATCCAGGCTGCACTGGCTGCAGCAATTTCTACTGCAGGAAAGGTAACCTCAGGAGGGACTCATGGTAGGCGTGCCAGGTGGCAGGCAGGGTGGAATTTCCCCTCCTTTTTTGTATGTTTGTTTCTAGGGTTTGAGACAAGGTCTTCTGTAGAAATGCACCTTGAGTTTGCTATGTAGTAGAGGCTGGACTTGAACTCCTCATCATCCTGTTTCAGCCTTCTGTGTTCTGGGATTGTAGTCATGAGGCAGCATTCCCTGAGTCTTGTCTTTAGTGCACAGCAGTTTAATTTAAGGCTGGCATAGCTAGAGCAGATACTCACAGAGCTACAGGTTTTTAGTGGTTCCTGTTGCAGATTCCCTTTACTAAGGCCTGCAGCAAGGCGCTTGTCTAACCATAAACGCTGAAACCGCTGCCTGCTTCATGCTCTTCTCATTCAGGGTGTTAGTCTTTTCTAGCCTGCTGCCTCTAAAACCTTCATTCTCTCTTTTATTATCAATCTAGTTCTTGAAGCTGAAATTGTAGGTTGACTAAATAGCACAACTTGACTCTCTAAAGCATTGGTGTCCCATGCAAATGCATGACCTACAAAAACTTGAAATACCCGAGTTTATACAGTCTATATAATTCTCTTAATTTTTACTGCTGTAATAGGATGCAAAACGCTATACTTTAAAAACCACTCATTTTTATTTTATATGGATTGGTGTTTTGTCTGCATATGTGCCTGTGTGAGGGTATCACATCTTGAAGTTACAGACAGGTGTGAGTTGCCATGTGGGTGCTGGGAATTAAGCCCGTGTCCTCTGGAAGAGCAGTCAGTACTCTTAACTGCTGAACCATCTCTCCAACCCCTATCTGGCTCTTTTAATTAATTAATTAATTAACTAATTTTGCTTTTTGTTTTATGAGACATGATTTCTCTGTGTAACTATCTTGTCTGTCCTGGAACTCACTTTGTTGATCAGGCTGGCCTCAAACTCATGGAGATCCATCTGCCTCTGCCTCCTAAGTACTGGGATTAGAGGGGTGTGTTAGCATGCCTTGTGACTGTATACTTTTAAGGAATAGAAATTTCTGTCATAGTTCTGGAGGCTGGGAAGTGTGAAATAAAATATTAGCAAGTAGAAAAATTGAGATTGGTGATCTTAAAATACATTAATAATAAAGTAATAAATATCACTTTACTTTCAGCATAACCCATGAACAGTATAGTCAAGTTTTTCATGACACAGTAAAAGTTCTAGAATATATGTGCATTTTAGCCTGTACCAAAGTCTTATACTTGTAACTCATACCATATGCTAACTATAAGAATTCAACACACAAGATTAGAGAGAATTTCTACTAAATTTCTGTGCTTTAGCTTATGTTTTGAATCCCTTTCAGAGACTCTTAGATTTCATTTGATTATATGGTAGAGCCAATGCTGATATATTTTGAGTGAAACAATAGCATTTTTGTCTGTATGGCTCAGAGAGCAGACTTAGGTCAGATGCCTCCTGAAAATTCAAGATACATGGCTATCAAGCTATTTTTTTAAAAAAAATTTAGATTAATATGTATTCTTTATTTTCATTATTTTATTAAAATTCCCTTTGAAGATTAGAATATAATTAAAACTCATATACTTCCATTTTTATCCCTAAAAACCTAGATCCCTCCTAGTGATGTCATGAGTAGATAATGGACCATATATAAAATCACAAAAACTATGTACATGAAACCTATAGTCGATACCACTCTAAACTGAGAAAAGCTTGAAGCAATTCCACTGAAGTCAGAAAAGAGATAGCGATGTCCACTCTCCCAACCCCTTCCGATATTGTGCTTGAAGTACTATCTTGAGTAATAAGGCAAAAAGAGTCTTTACTTCTCTTTTCTTACAAAGTGTTACAAATAGGAAAAGAAGTAGTCATACCAACTATATTTCAGATGATACTTTAGAGATACCCCAAGTTCTACAGAAAACATCTAGAAATAATGGACAAATTGAACAATGTGGCTGGACAAAGAATAAAATTTTGCATTAGTAAAATTTTGCAAAAGTAGCTTTACTTTACACCAGCAACAAACAAATAGAAAAATCATGGAAACACCTCCATTCACAATAGCCTCAAAGAAAATAAAATATCTAGGAATAAATCTAACTCAAGAAGTAAAGGATGTCTGCAATGAAACTTAAATCTCTAAAGAAAGAGAGGGAAAGGCAATAGAAAGAGGAAAGACAGCCGATACTCATGGATTGGTAGAATTAATGCTCTGAAAATAAACATTTTAGTAAAACCCATTTATAGGTTCAATAAAATCAGAATCAAAAATTTCCATTATTCTTCACAGATACAGAAAAAGAAACTGTCTTAAAATTCAAGGGACCACGAAAAATCCCAGATAGCCAAAACCATCCTGAGCAAAGAGAACAATGCTGGATGAGTTACCATTTCAGATTTTAGCAGGCATTATTGATTCACAGTAATGAAAAACAACATGGTTCTGGCAGAAAAACTGATACATAGACCCATGAAACAAAATCGAAGACCCAAACATGAGTGTACCTAACTTTAGACATTTACCATTTGACAAAGATGCCAAGAACATTAGCTGGAGAAGCATCTTTAACAAATAGTGATGAGAAAACTGGATGTCGTTATGTAGAAGAATGAAATTAGATCCTTGTCTAACACCTAGCACAAAGATTAACTCTGAATGGATAAAAGATCTAAATATTCACCTGGAAACATTGAATCTTCTGGATGAATACATAGATAGTGCCCTACAAGATATAGATATAGGAAAGGACAACCTGGATAGAAATCCATTTGCCCAAGAATTACGAGCAATAATAGACAAGGAAGGATGAGGGAGCTAAATACAGAAGAAAGAGATATTAGGGTAAAATAACACTTAATAATATGATTTCTTTATGTCTTGTTCACTCTTAACTATCAATCTAAAAAATAAAAATTTCTGATACATGTAAGACTGTATAAATATACACATATAATTTAAAATGAATTTTTTTCTTGAGGTCTCACAATTTTCCCTCAAAGAACGTAAGACCATGTAAAAAGTATCCCATCATCAGGCCTGTAAATCCTTCTTTTGAGTTGTTGGTTAGTGCTATTCAAGATACTTCTAAAAACTTCCAAGATATTGTCTTTGATTGCCCTATTTTGAGGGGGAAGGTGAGTCTCTATTGTTGAAGACATGCTCTTCAAACATAGGACTCAGAAGTACCTGAGCTGGAAATGACTGACCTGAATGCCTCTTACCTGAGGATTAGCTTTCATGGCACCATGAAAGTTTTCAAAGTAGGGAAAACCCAAGACTCCTACTTAGCTATTACACCTATGAACCATCAAACAGTATGTCACAGTAACCGTATAAGGTTATGTAGTCATGGTGCGCGTATCTTGGCGGTAACCAAAAGCTCTCTGGTTGGACTTAAGTCTCTCTCAACAAGGGGGATAACATGTCTAGTACTAGAAACCTGATCAGCTACCCAGTCCTAGTCACGTCATGAATTTTGGTGGAGAACAACCACCACTCTACTAAATCTGCATAATTTCTGATTACACCAGATTTTTGTCCTCCTATCCAAAGATAAGTGTAGTTCTCACCACTCACAAAGGAAATTACTCTTTGTAACAGACAGAGATCACTATGGAAAACCATAACAAATCAAAATGTAGAGTTATAAAGCCAGTCACAATGTACACATCTACAAAACAACTTCTGCCCCTAAGGCTCAGGCAATGTTGTGAAGTGAATGGAAACACTGTAAGAGCCAGAGCCTCAGAGAGTTTTCTGTGAGAGTGTCTCCTAGTAAAGTCAGAAACTACATTCAAAAAGTCTCCCCAACATAATGGCTAAACATGAGCTGAATAAGGCCAGCAACAATAGACTTGAGTAAGTGGATGGGGAAACACCTGATGGTCTTAAACCTACTCAAAGAATTAAAGGGAACCAAGAAATGTTGAGGGCAGGAGAAACAGTCTTCCTCAGGGAATAGCACACTGATTGGGTATCCAATATCAAATGGTGAGCCCAGAAAACATACATACACACAATATTACACAAGGAATTTAGGAATACACATGTATATGAATTTACATATATGGATATAGCAACAATTAATAAAAAAGAGGCCATAAATTTGAAAGAGAGCAAGGAGGGGTGTATGGGAGGGTTTGAGATGGATCAAAGAGGAGGGGGAAATGAAGTAATTCTATTATAATCTTAAAACCAACAGGAGGAAACCAGAAAAATAACTGCATATTTAAAATTGGACAGTTATACTATATAGTAATTAGAAGGAAGTATTAGAACAATTATATTTTTATAAATGTAAAAGAAATATGCCATTTGGTACTATGTTAAGAAAAGTGAACATATGCCAGGCAGTGGTGGCTCATGCCTTTAATCCCAGCACTCAGGAAGCAGAGTCGGGTGGATCTCTGTGAGTTCGAAGCCAGCCTAGTCTACATAGTGAGTTCCAGGACAGTAGGACTGTTTCACAGAGAAACACTGCCTCGGAAAAAAAAGATACATGTACATGCATGTTAAAATATGTAGGACTTCAAACAGAAGAGCACAAGGTAGCACAAAAAAGAAACCCCAAAAATGATGGGGAACATAATTAAATGGATGATCATTGCATACAGAAGAGTAACATGATGGGACATGAGTGGGACAGAGCTAAACATAATGCATGTACACATAAGGTATCATGCATACCTACAATATGGCACACACACATATACATGGTTTAAAAATTTAGTTTCATATTGTTAATTTAATTATTTTGTTGTATTTCTCAACTTTCTGGAGCCTTTGTCTTAGAGCAATAACTTAGATAAAAGTTATTCACTTGTGTAATTATCTTCAAATTGTTTGCATAATTGGAAATTCTTCTTGGAATTTATAAGAATAGCAAGACATTTATTTAGATTGTTTTCTGAAATTCAATTTCAGATTTAAATAAAATATCAGTCTGGGTTCACATAGTGAGACTGATTAATTATAGCAAAATAGCATTGATTTGTTGTAAGACTACACAGCACTTTAATTTATCATTTGATCATGTGCATCAATTGCTTCTGCCTCCAACAATGACCCATATAAACTAGTCCTTTAATATTTTAATTGGCTCTGCTCTGCTTCCATTTAGGTGCTTGTGAGAGAGCAAAACAATAAAAAAGCAAAATAAAAGTAAAAAGTAAATGTGTGAAAATATGTTATTTCTACCAGAAAATTGTCTTGGCTGATTATGGAAAAATATACATAATATAATTGTTTTTATTGGCTCACTAAATCCAGTTTCCATTCAAATGCAGTCTACTTCAGTATGTAAGCTACTTATTGTTTTAATTTTTACTGATGACCCAGCACACTGTCTGAGAGCCTTGGGCTCACCACTCAGACAGTTCTTATGATGATGTGAGATAATATTTTAACCCCATTGAGAATCAAGTTAATGAATCTAACTTAGGCAAAGAGGTTTAACATAGGAAGTAAGTGATAATAAAACTGTGACAGGTCTTTGAGATCATTAACTTTGGTCCCTATGATTACTTTAAGAAAAATGTAGAAGAACCAGCCCACTGGGTTTCTGTCTCTGACAATCAAAAACTGGGAGAATTTGGTTACTGATGTTAGAATCAAACTACCTCAGTCACAACCTTGAAGCAAGACAGCAACCAGCAGAAATCAATCTGGGAATCCATTTCCTTGACCAGAGTTTAGGAATCACAAAGATGCGTTCATGTTTCTTGGTACATCCCTTTAATCCCAGCAGGAGAGAGGGAGAGGTGGGTGAACCTCTTTGAGTTCCAGGCCAGCCTGGTCTATTTAATGTAATTCAGACCACCTAGGGCTTCATAAAAAGGTACTATCTCAACAGAGAAAGCTACACGGATTAACTCTTATTTCTACTCAGTGTATATAAAGAGAACAGGGCTTTTTATGATTACCTTCTCTTTCTAATCATTTCTTTCTTGCTTAAATCCAAGATTTAAGCAAGCCATATCTTTACAAAAACCTAAATAATCTCCAGAGCCATAGCCTCTTAGAATCTGGGATGTGTACCTTTCAGTGTCTGCATAGGTACACTGAACAAAAGCATCTGTAAGTGCCAAGGGAACCATGGCTGGGCCACAGAGAAGTTGAGTGCGTTGTCATAATGTTATATTTTGTTGTACATACACAGAAAACCTGAATTTGAAGCTTTAAAATAAATAACAGCAGCTATGCAATATGTTCGTATAATTCAGCTTTTAAAGAGGACACTACCTAGAATATCTTATGTTCTAAATGGAGTAAATAAATAGTGTGTGCATATATATATATGCGTGTGCTTGCTTAGTATTTTTAAATGTGACTCAATCTTAGAAGATGGTTTTGAGTACTATCTGTGTCACCGTTGGCTCATTGTCAAATTCGGTGAGATCCAGGCTTCGTGTCCTTGCCTCAGAGATTTCCACAAAGCTTGGGGATTTATTATCTGCCTCGCTGCTCCTCAGAATTAGTGGTCTAAGTGCTTGAGAACTGGAATTTTGTATTTTATTTAATAGCAACACTTTAAAAGTCAGTACTTGTTGGCTCATCAGAATGTCGTCTCCTCCAGTTTATATGGATGCAGTTACTGTGAACTATTTTTAGAATCTGTATATAAAAATTGCCTAAATTTCCACTTTGATTTTCATGAGGCATTCAATCTTTTACACCAAGCAGTGACTTAAATTATATACTTAACTATATTTATGTTCTTATTTGTTACCTATTTTATGTTATTGTTTAAAACTATTTTCACCTCAAACCATACCCTGTTGCTACAAGTACCATATTATTTTTATTCTCATTCATGGGATCCATGTAAGATATGGATTAATCTAGTAATCGATTCTCTAGTTCAATCATTTTGAGGGCATAATTATTAATTAGAAATGATAGAACTGATTTAAAACCCTTTTACACTATAGCTATCAAATCTCGTAGCTAATTTTTGTTTCAAGAGGGAAATAACTAATGGTGAAGTTAATATATTTTAATTTAAAAATAAACAACACCACATTGAAAATAGGTTTATATTTAGATAAGTTGTTCCATTTTATTCCTTTTTCATCCAGAAGGAAAAGAATAAAACGAAATAGGAAGTTATTACGGTTAGAAGTTCTTAGAATAATGTCAAGCTTTGATGAAAAAGATAAACCGATTCTTGTTACTTTGTAGAGTAATAACAGCTTGTCTGATTTTTCGCAATAATTTTCTTCTTTTAAGCTTCTTGCAACATCCGTATACATTTATAAAAAGCCCCTTTCAAGAGAGCACATGGGTCCTCAAAATGAGGCTGTCATCTTCTTTGAACTGCAACTCTGTTCTTTATTCTGCTCACTGGTGTGGCGTTTATCTCCCTTGCTGGAGACACTGACAATCGCACCACAACCAAAGAATAAACACAATCATTACAGTAAAAGGAAAAATCAGTATGATCAGGCTGACCTTATTGAAACAATAAACACATTAACCGACTTGTCTACTATTTACAAACCTGGTTGCTAGTAATTCTCTCTCTCTCTCTCTCTCTCTCTCTCTCTCTCTGTATATACACACACACACACACATCACAGACAACACACACATCATATGTTCACCAACTCTTCCTACTTATTACCACTCATTATGATATTTAAAGTTCTACTTTTTTAATTTAAGACTTCTCTAAAAATAAACTTAGAAAGTAAAAGATGTATTAGCAATTACTACCCAATCAATATTTAGTTACCCATTCAGTATTAAGAAGAGTATAATATGTATTTTTTTCAGTTTCTCATAACTGGGAGAACTGTAAGCATATGTGGTGAGAAATGTTATTGAAGTAGAACTACGATATTTCAATCAGTTTTTGTTACTGGAACTGATAAAATGCCAAGAATTTCTCTTTGTTTTGTTATTCTTTTTGCATGCTAGTTCTGTTGTAGCATTGCTTTCCCTTATTTGAGTCATTATTTTCAATGCCAACTTCTCACCGTTCAGTTTTCTTTTTACTATTTAGTCTTAAGAGACAGACTATTAATTCTATTGTTCCAATATATTCTTTTAGCCACTCTATATGATTGCCAATATATATACACTGTTTATTGCATTTTAAGATCCCAATTTAGATAAATCTCATTAAAATAATTCTACAGAGAATACAACTGTTTATTTTTCTAAAGTTGATGAAAATGTATACTTTCAAGAGCCATGTGAAAAGACATTTTCACACTTAAAAGGGAGTAAAAGACAAAACACCCCTGTAATTTATTTAATAAATAAAGCTTGCTTGAAGAACAGAATGCAAAACAGCCACACTCATCAGCCATACAGACCAGGCACCTGTGGCACACACCTTGAATCTCAGCAGTCACATTAGTTAGTCATAGAGGCCTAACAGTCATGGTGCACACCTTTAATCTCAGACCTTGAGAGGAATATAAGGCAGGATGAGATATTTAAGAGCTCCCTTTGCAGCTTGAAGATTTTAATGAGGTAAGAGCTCCCTAGTGACTTGATTACTTTGCTCTTCTGATTTTCAGGTTGAACCCCAATGTTAGTCTCTGGGTTTTTTTTTTTACTAATCATGTTACATTTGGTGTCCAAGGTTTGCAGTACTAATTCACAAAAAAGCTACTTGCTTGCAGCTTTTTAGCCACTGGCACAGGCTGGAGCNAGGCTGGAGCTACACATGGGGCTCCAGCCCCACCTGGCTAGACTTTTTTTCTTTTGTCCCTAAGCCTCTGAATGAATTTGGGCTTTTTGTGTTGTGGCCTCTCTGAAATAGTCTCCAGCTGCCACCCAAACTCCAGAAGCACCTGGGTTTTAAGCATCACAGGACTCATCTGCCCTAAACTGGCTGATCCTACCTTCAAACTGCCCCCAACACCGTCCCCCTTCTGGGCACACCTGCTTTTTCCTGTGCATTTTTCAGACAGCTGTTCTCTCTCTCTCTCTCTCTCTCTCTCTCTCTCTCTCTCCCCACTATGGGTTGCAAGCTCTCCCTGAATCTCCTTCTTGGACTGCTGTCAAACTTGTTAGCTGCCTTGAAATCCAGTCAGACTTTTACTGTTCTATGCACCAAGAATAGGCCTAACATCTTCATCCTCATTGTGGGCAGATTTGGTAAGACAACTGGTAACTATTAAAAGAGAAAGTTTTTTCCCCACAATTAGAAAATAGGAAAAAACATTATAGTGGAGGGATTTATGTCTCTGTATGATAATATGCTAGCCAGTTTGAAAATGGAATGATTAAATGAGAGGCTGTCTAATTTAGATGGAATTTTATTAATGTCATTTGTGAACATTATCAGCTTTTTTTTTAAAAAATTTTTTATCTTATCACTAAAAAAGTTGGTTAATCTGAGTACCAAGACGCAGGCTTTAGAAAAATATAATAAGGCCCAAGTCAGCAACCTCCATGGAAGCAGGCCCAAAAAACCATTGAGATTGCAGAGCAACTTCAAGGAATGCCGAGCAACCTCTGGGAATGCTGAGCAACTTATGGGGTAACTGGAACCGTGGCCCTGACTCCACTACAAGGAGTAACATCTGAACTTTAGATCCACTGGTACCAGAGACATGACACCAAAAACACCAACCAGAGGAAAAGATGGGTAGACAACAAGGTAAGAACACACTCAACACCAGAAGGAGCAACAAGGCAACCTAAAAACTAGTGACCCTACAACAGCAAGACTTTAGCACCCCAAAACAGATGAATCAGGAGAAAATTACTTAAAAAAATAACTTTATGCCGGGCAGTGGTGTCCAATGCCTTTAATCCCAGCACTCGGGATGCAGAGGCAGGCGGATCTCTGTGAGTTTAAGGCCAGCCTGGTCTACAAGAGCTAGTTCCAGGACAGGCTCCCAAAGCTACAGAGAAACTCTGTCTCGAACCCCCCACCAAAAAAAAAATAACTTTAGGAGTATGTTTGAGATGCTTAAAGAGGAAATGGAAAATTTTTTCAAAGAAATGGAGGAAAAGACAAATAAGAAATTGAAGAAATCAACAAATCCCTTAAAGAAAATCAAGAAAAAGCAATCAAACAGGTGAAAGAAATAATTCAAGACTTGAAAACCAAAATAGAGACAAGCAAAAAAGACAAGTCAAAGGAATTCTAGATATGGAAAATATGAGAAAATGATCAGGAACCACAGATGCAAACATAAACGGCAGAATATAAGAAATAGATGAAAGAATCTCAAGCGTTGAAAATATGATAGAGAAAACAGACTCATCAGTCAAAAAAAGTGTTAAATCTAACAAAAGATTAACACAAAATATCCAGAAAATATGGGACACCACGAAAAGAACAAACTTAAAAATAATAGGGATAGAAAAAGGAGAAGTCCAACTTAAAAGCACAGAAAATAGATTCAACAAAATCATAGAAGAAAACTTTCCCAACATAAAGAAGGATACGGATATGAAGATCCAAGAAGCTTACAGAACACCAAATAGACTGGATCAAATAAAAAGTTTTCTCACCACGATTATTCAAAACACTAAACATACAGAATTAATTAAAAAAAAAGAATATTAAGAACTGCCAAGAAAAAAAGGCCACGTAATATATAAAGGCAGCCATATCAGAATTACACGTGACTTCTCACTGGGACAATGACAGTCAGAAGGTCCTAGTCAAAAATTATACAGTCATTAAGAGACCACGGCTGCCAGCCCAGATTACTATAACCTCCAAAACTTTCAATCGCCATAGACAGAGAAAGCAAGATATTCCACGACAGGACCAGATTTAACAAATACCTAGCCACAAACCCAGCCTTATACAAATACTAGAAGGAAAACTCCATTCCAAGGAAGCCAGCTACGTCCATAAATACACAAACAATTGATGACATCACAGCAGCAAATCCAAAAGAAAGAAAACACACACAAAATAACATCACCAACACTGAAATCTAAAATAACAGGAACTAGCAATCACTGGTCATTAATATCCTTTAATATAAATGGACTTAACTCATCTATAAAAAGACACAGGCAAATAGATTGGATCCAAAAACAGAATCAATCCTTCTGCTGCATACAAAAAGCAAACCTCAACCTCAAAGACAGACATTACCTCATAGTAAAGGGTTGGGAAAAAATTTTCAAATCAAATGGACTTAAAAAACAAATTGATGTAGATGTCCTAATAGCCAACAATATAGACTCCAAACTGAAATCAATCAGAAGAGAGAAAGAACATTTCATATTAGTCACATAAAAAAATCTATCAAGAAATCTCAAGAATGAACATCTATGCAAATTCAAGGGCATTGTATTATGTAAAAGAAACACTGCAAAAGCTTAAATCACACATTAAACCTCATAAACTAATAGTGGAAGACTTCAACATCCCACTCTCACCACTGGACAGGACTGCCAGACAGAAATAAGGGGACTAACAAATGTTAGGACTTAAATGGACTTAACAAATATCTATAAAACATTCCATCCAAACATAAAAGAATATACCTTCTCAGAATCTCATGGAACTTTCTCAAAAGTTGACCACATACTAGGTAACAAAGCAAACTTCAGCAGATACAAAACAATTGGAAGAACCCCATGTATCTTATTGGATCACCACGGCTTAAAATTAGAATTTAATAGCAACACTAATTTCAGAAAGCCCACAAACATGTGAAAATTAAACACTGCTCACTTGAATCACTAATGGGTCAAGGAAGAAATAAAGAAGAAGGAAATTAAAGACTTTTTTTTTTATTTTTTTTATTTTTTTTTATTTTTTTTTTAGATTCAATGAAAATGACCACACAACATACCCAAATTAATGGAACATAATGAAAGGCAGTAAATGCCTTCATAAAGAAACTGAAAAAAATTCCACACTAGTAAGTTAATAGAATACCTGAAGGCTCTAGAACAACAAGAAGCAATCTCCCCCAGGAGGACTAGATGACAGGAAATAATCAAATTGAGAGTGGAAATCAACAAAATAGAAACAAAGGAAACAATACAAAGAATCAATGAGACAAAGAGTTGTTTCTTCAAGAAAATCAGCAAAATAGAAACCTTTATCCAAACTAACCAAAAGGGAGAGAGAGAGAGAATACCCAAATTAACAAAATCAGAAACAAAAATGAGAACATAACAACAGACATGGAGGAAATCCAGAGAATCATCAGGTCACACTTTGAAAACTTGTACTTCACAAAATTGGAAAACTTAAAGAAAACGGACAATTTTCTGGATAAATATAACTTACTAAAATTAAATCAATACCAGATAAGAAAATTAAATAGACCTATAACTGGTAGACAAGCAGAAGCAGTCACTAAAATTCTCCTATTCATAAAAATCTCAGGACTGGATGGTTTCAGTGCAGAATTTTCAAGATTTTCAAAGAAAAACTGTTACCAAATACTTCTCAAATTGTTGCACACAATAGAAAGAGAAGGAGCATTGCCAAACCTTTTTTACGAGGCTACAATTACTCTGATACCCAAACCACACATAAACAATACTAAGAAAGAGAATTACAGACCAATATTACTCATAAATGTTGATACAAAAATACTCAATAACATACTGGTAAACTGAGTCCAAGAACACATCAGAAAAATTATCCACCATGACCAATTAGGCTTCATTACAGAGATGCAGGGATGGTTCAACATATGAAAATCTTTCAATGGAATCCACCATGTAAACAAATAAAAAAAACCCCACATGATTATTGCATAAGATGTTGAAAAAGCCTTCAACAAAATAAAACAACCCTTTCATGAGAAAGGTCGTGGAGAGCACAGGTACAAGGCACATACGTAAACATAATAAAGGCAATACACAGCAAGCTAACAGCCAGCCTTAAACTAAATGGAGAGAAACATCCAGCGATCCCACTGAATCAGAACAAGACAAGGTTGTTCACTCTCTACATATCTTTTCCATATAGTACTTGAGGTTCTAGTTAGACCAATAAGACAACAAAAGGAGACCAAGGGGATACAAATCAGAAAACAAGGAGTCAAACTCTCATTATCTGCTAATAATATGATTGTGTACATAAATGACCCTAAAAATTCTACCAAGGAACTCCTACAACTAATAAACACCTTCAGTAATGAAGTAGGATACAAACTAACTAAAAAAGTAGCCCTCCTTTATACAGATTATAAATGGGTTGTGAAGGAAATCAGAGACACATCATCCTTTATAACAGCCACAGATAATGTAAACTATCTTAGAATAACTCTAAGCAAACAAGTAGAAGACCTACATGACAAGAACTTTAAATCTTTGAAGAAAGAAATTGAAGAAGACACCAGAAAATGGAAAGATCTCCCATGCTTTCCAGTAGGTAGTGGTGCAGGAGAATTGTCTGTAATCTGTCAATCATGTTTTAAATAAACGCTGNATAGATCAGAATAATAGGTTAATATAAGCTACAAGAGCTAATAAATAGCCTGACCTAATGGGCCAATCAGTTTATAACTTATAGAGATCTCTGTATGATTTTCTTTGGGGCTTGCTGGCTGTAGGGAACTGGGCAGGACAGAAACCCCAACAAGCAGGCCCCTTACAAGCCAGCCCCTCAAGTTACAGGTAGAATTAACATAGTAAAAATGACAATCTTGCCAAAAGCAATCTACAGATTCAATGCAATGCCCATCAAAATCTCAGAAAAATTTTTCAAAGCCCTTGAAATACAGTACTTAACTTCACATGGAAGAGCAACAAGCCCAGGATAGCCAAAAGAATCCTGTACACTAAAGGTTCTTCTCAAAGCATCACAATCTCTGACTTCAAAGTCTACTACAGAGAAACAATAATAAAAACAGCCCATTGTCATAAAACCAGACAGAAGGACCAATGCAATTGAATTGAAGATATGGATATCAATCCACATACATACAAACATCTGATTTTTAACACAGAAGCAAAAAAATATAAAATGGAAAAAAGAATGCATATTTAACAAATGATGCTGGCATAAGTGGCTATCAATATGTAGAAGAATGCAAATAGATCCATATCTATTGCCATTTACAAAATCAAGTCCAAATGGATCAAAGACCTCAACATAAAACCAACCACATGGTCAACAAGACAAAAATGGCAGCCTATAGAATGGGGAAAGATCTTCCCTACCCCACATTGGACAGAGGACTGATCTCCAAAATATGCAAAGATCTCAAGAAACTGGTCATCAGAAGAACAAATAATCCAATAAAAATGGGATAAAGACCTAAACAGAGAACTCTCAACAGATAAATCTAAAATGGCTGAAAGACACTTAAGAAAATGCTCAAAATCCTTAGTCTTCAGAGAAATGCACATCAAAACAACTGTGAGATTCCATCTAACACCACAATTACAATGGAGTAACTGGTTCTGAGAAGAGGTTAAGAATATTGAACAACAGAGTAAAGTTAGAAGTAGGGAAATCTCCCAAGATCAAGAAGGAGAGTATCCTACTATATAAAGGAAAGCCGTATATGATGACCACTTCCTGGATTTATGCCATGCAGTAGCTTTGAAAACTTGGGACAGAATTGGTGAAAAAGGAAAAAAAAATCAAATCACTTACTAAAGTTATACAGGGCCCCAAGGAAGCCTGTCTGTCCTTCTTACAAAGTCTAACTTCAGCAGTAAATAGAATGATATCAAATTCAGAAGCTGGGCAAATAAGAACTGAATCTCTGACTGTTGAAAATGTCCATTGGCCATGTCAAGGATGCCAGTGCCTCGGACTGGGAATGGCAAGGGCTTACCTTGATCACAATATGTGCTGAAAGGATCAACAACAGCTTCCTCCTACTGTGACTGCAGCCTGAGACTGTTCCTCTACAGAGACCCCTTATCCAAATTGGCTAACCTGCCTTTTTCAGCTGTATGTAATAAACACTGAGTTTCCCAGCTACTGGTGCATCTACATCAGAGAGCACGGCCCACTCAACACCAGCTTTTCTGTACATGTCTGTTGTTTCTTCATTCCGCATTGCCCCAGGCAGGTCAGTTACATCATAGTTTGTTTGGAAATAATGGAGAATGGGCAGTAGGATGAAAAGATAAATTCCTACCCAGCATGGTAAGAGCTGTGTTAGCTGTTGCTTGTGCTTGGAGGAATTAGCAGCAGTTTTATGGAGAAAGTATCGGATGGACTTTGAAAGACAAGAAGGAGCTTCTTGGTGAAGACTGGGGATAGGATTGTGGACTAGTTACTTCTTGTCAATGATAGGGGAATAATTTATTTCAGTGCATGGTTTAAAATGATACACTGTCTTGGTGGGGAGACTTCCAGGTGAAAGTTACCTGTGGCTGTGTGCACAACTCATTATATCTTAGCGGGATAACAGGCACAGAGAACCGGAGCCAGAACAGGGGCCAGGCTATGTAGGGGTTGGCACATCCGGAGTGCAATGGATAAGCCTCGCCCTGAAAAAGTCACCTTGGTGATTGTTCAGAGTAGTTTTTATTACAACTTGACACAAGTTAGAATCATTTTAGAAGAGGAACAGTAATTTTCTTATGATTAATGGTGGAGGGCCCAGCTCACTTTGGGAGGTGGGGACTGGTGTTCCTGGTTCTATAAGACAGCAAGCAGAGCAAGCCAGGAGGATCAAGCCAGTAAGCAGAACTCCTCCACGGCCCCTGCATCAGCTCCTGTCTTCAGGTTCTGGTCCTGTTTGGGTTCCTGTCCTGAATTCAGTTATCGATGGACTGTGGTGTGGAATGACAAGCTGAAATAAACTATTTCCTCTCAAAAGGAAAAAGGTAGATCATTGAATCTACTTTTAAAAAGCAACTACTATTTTAAGTATTTTACATTGGATTGAATTTTTGTATATTGTATAAAAATTTTGTTTATTGCTATAAATTTGAGATTAATTTGTTAGAACATAATGTACATACATTTGTAGTCTTGTATCTATACAACTCATTTAACAGTGTAATGCAAATTTCTAGTCCTTGAATACTATTGGTACCAACTGTTTAAGAAAACAAGGAAATTCAGGTTAGTAGTTAAGCACCTATTACAATCAAACTTGTAATCACATTAGTTATGTTTTCAAGGTCAAACAAAAATATATTTTAGATAGCTATGTCATCTTCAAATACTTCAGAAATCTGCAGAATATGGCATTTAAGATGTTTTAATAATGTAGGTTTTCTTTTTTTATGACAGTGAGACATGTCTGCTCCTGGTAGCACCAATCTACTTCAGAGAAGATGACTGGCACTGAAGAAACTCCATACAGAGTTTCTTTTCTTTGTGGCAAATGGAAGCCACTGGGCAAGAAAATGCCCTTGCCTCAAGTGCTGACAGTATGCTGTCCTATTTGAACAATCAGGACACAAAAGAAAGTGACTGTCAAGACTAGGTGGCACAGACCTTTACAATATCCTGTTTCACGGGAAAGCCTGTCAGATACGCTAGACCTGTAGGACAAAAATGCATGCCCCAATATTGCAGAGGAACTTTGGGTGACTGTCCAGGCAGCCAGCTGTTTCTGTCACTTTCTCACTTTTTTTTTGTAAGTCACTTCCTCACACTTCCTTCTTACTCAGTTAATATTATTTTATTCTTGGGTCTCTGAGACAGTTGAAGATTAGATAATTATAAAGTTTTCCTTGTTTACCTGCTCTATCACAGGCCAAAACAATTTCTTTATTAACAAATGGCATTCACAGCATACAGAGGGGAATCCCACATCAGTAAGCATCTAGGTTGTTAATTCCAGTGATTCTGTCCACTGTCTGGAGATCTTTAGGAATTTAGATAAAAGACAGTTTTTCCAGTGGTTAGCACCTTCTTGTGAAGAAGTGAATAGCAAATGGACATTGTTCTGTGCTTTTCTGTCTTCTGTCTTTGGAGGAACTAGAGTGCTGTTGTTAGGTGCCAACCTGTCTTTCTGTTATGTAAAGTCTTTTAATAATTAAACATTTAAATTCCATGTTCCCCAGATCTCTGAGCAGTTGAGGGCTGTTTATCGGGTATCGATAAGTTATGACTACAGTATAGAATCTGGAGAACTGAGTCCAATCTTGACTGTTCTTGTTTTTAATATAAGAGGTGAGATTTATTCTTGTGAAAGACAAAGAAGAGAAAACTGCAATAGAAGCTTACATAGTGGAAATCAGGTTAATATATTTTAAAGCAGGGTTGGATTATATATACAGCACTTTTGCAAAAGATTAAAAGTATGTACCAATTTAAATTTGAGACATTGCTTTTATAGTCTTGAATGAGGTACAATGAACGGACTATTTAAAATATTCAACAGTACAATATATACATTTACATACAGTTGAGTTTAAATTTTTCATGAAATTAAATGAAAAGTGAGCAAGAGAAAGTAGTCTTTTTTTTTAAATCAGGAAAATAGGGTTGTTGCAGGGGAGGAGATGCACTGCAGGTGGGTCTCTGCATGTAATGAACACCTTGGCGGGCCCAGCTGAGGTGAACCATCATACAAATACACCAAATGGAATACAGATGAAAGTATTTTTTTTTTCTAAATCATAGCTGATGACTTTAAGGTAGCTGGTGACAGGTTGTATAGCTGTCAGATAAGCCACTACCTGAGTGTGGTAGCCTGCTAACAGGCTACCTGTACTATTTGGCTGAGGCAGGACCTCATGTGGAGAACTTGCTGCAGGCATTCTTTGGCTAGGGTTGGAAACTCACGAGTCTGTGGCTCCTCCCTTCCTTAAGTTCAAACAAAATGGCAGTAGCCATGGTTGCCTATGTGGTACAATTCTTTTTTTTTTAATAATTTATTAGATTTTTTAAAAATATCAATCCAAGTTCCCACTCCCTCCCCACCTACCATTCCCTCCACACACCCTCCCATCCCTTCCCCATCCAATCCTCAGAGAGGGGAAGGCACATCACTTTGGGGAAGGTCCAAGGCCCTCCCTACTATATCTAGGCTGAGTGAAGTATCCATCCAAAGAGAATAGAGGACCCTCCCAAAAGCAGTACATGCAGTAGGGATAAATCTCAGTACCACTGCCAGTGGCCCCTCAGTCTGCCTCAGCCATGAAACTGTCAGCCACATTCAGAGGGACTAGAATTGTCCTATGCTTGTTCTTTCCCAGTCTGGCTGGAGTTGCTGAGCTCCCATTAGCTCAGGTAGACTGTTTCAGTGGATGAACCCATCATGGTCTTGACCTCTTTGCTCATACTCTCATTCCTCCCACTCTTCAACTGGACTTTGGNAGGCACATCACTTTGGGGAAGGTCCAAGGCCCTCCCTACTATATCTAGGCTGAGTGAAGTATCCATCCAAAGAGAATAGAGGACCCTCCCAAAAGCAGTACATGCAGTAGGGATAAATCTCAGTACCACTGCCAGTGGCCCCTCAGTCTGCCTCAGCCATGAAACTGTCAGCCACATTCAGAGGGACTAGAATTGTCCTATGCTTGTTCTTTCCCAGTCTGGCTGGAGTTGCTGAGCTCCCATTAGCTCAGGTAGACTGTTTCAGTGGATGAACCCATCATGGTCTTGACCTCTTTGCTCATACTCTCATTCCTCCCACTCTTCAACTGGACTTTGGCAGCTCAATCCAGTGCTCCAATGTGGGTCTCTACCTCTGTTTCAATCAGTTGCTGGTTGAAGTTTCTATGGTGATATTTAAGATATTTATCAGTCTGATTACGGGGCAAGTCAAGATATGCCCCCCTCTCCACTATTGCTTAGGGTCTTCGCTGGAGTCATCCTTATGGATTCCAGGAAATTTCTCCAGAGCCAGGTTTCTGCTAATCGTATTGCTCCCTCAATCAAGATATTTCTTTCCTTGCTCTCATCTCTGTTCTTCTTCCATCTTGCCTATCCCATGCCCTCAAGTTCTCCTCACCCCACCCTTCTCCCCTCCTCTACCCCTTCCATCATCCCATCTCCCCACTCCCCTGCTCTCAAGTTTGTCAGGCTATCTTGTCTGTTTCCAATGTCCAGGTGGGTCTCTCTCTCTCTCTCTCTCTCTCTCTCTCTCTATCTATCTATCTATCTATCTATATATATTTGGGTTTACCTTGTTACTTAGCTTTTCTAGGATCATGAACCACAGGCTCAATGTTCTTTGTTCATAGTATCTACTCATGGGTGAGTACATGTGGTGGAACTCTTTACACTTAACTGTCCACTGGTAAAAGTTAGAAATGTTAGCCTGTTTCCCACGGGTGAGACATCAAAATAAATTACTGACTCAGGCTGTTATCTATTCATCCACAAGATAATGGGGGCCAAGAAAGGGCAGTCACTTGAGAGTCACTAAACTGAAAGGGAACAGTATCCCAAAAAGGATCCATAGATCTGAGGGGGGGAACCTGGGCCTGGAAAACAAATGCACCCCACTCAGTGTGTGCAGTGCTAGGGGAGAACCTAAGTACCTTGCTCATGGGAAGTACCAGAAGTGATCTTCAGCCTGTTGTCCCTTTTGCATGACTTGGACCTTATGCCTGTAGTGCAGCAGAGCTCTGGTGTAGGAGGTCCTTCTGTCTATGTGTTGCTTTCATTGGTTAATGAATAAAGAAACTGCCTTGGCTTAGTTGATAGGGCAGAATTTAGGTAGGCAAGGAAGACAGAACTGAATTCTGGGAGGAAGAAAGCAGAGTCTGGGAGAGATGCCATGGATCCTCCGCCTGAGAAAGACACTGGTTAGAATCTTTCTCAGTAAGCCACTGCCACATGGCGATACACAGATGAATAGAAATGGGTTAAATCAAGATGTGAGAGTTAGCCAGTAAGAGGCTAGAGATAATGGGCCAAGCAGT
>LOEQ01000886.1:265327-278109 GCA_001685075.1 Bramus lutescens
CTTTGGAAGAGCAGGCAATGCTCTTAATCTCTGAGCCATCTCTCCAGCCCCTTTACATATATTCTTGTATTTGGCTTGCAAATATTTTGTTGAGAATTTTTGCATCTATATTCTTTCATAAGGGAAATTGGCCTGTAATTCTCTTTCTTTGTTGGTTCTTTATGTGGCTTGAGTATCAGGATAACTGTGGCCTTGCAAAATGAATTGGGTGATGTTTCTTCTCTTTCTATTTTGTCGAATAATTTGAGGTATATTGATATTAATTCTTTATTGAAATTCTGTGCTAAATTCATTTGACCCTGGCCTTTTTTATTTTATTTTTGATTAGGATTTTTTAAATACTGCTTCTGTTTCATTGGGTGTTATATTTCTGTTTAAGTTGTTTATTTGATCATTATTTAACTTTAGTGGGTGATATATACCAAGAAAATTATCCATTTTCTTTAGATTTTCCAATTTGTTGGAATATAGGATTTTAAACACTTTTTGGTTCTCTGGAGTTCATCAGTGTCTGTTGTTATATGTTGTGAGCTATGTGCCCTAGTTTCAGATCAGCATATGAATGTTTTCCCAATGGGTACATGCCTCTTCTGCGAGGCAAGACCTATGGAGACAGATAGCTCTCACTTGGCAAGGTCCAGTGGACCTTGGAATAGTGCAGAATTCTGCAGGCTCCAGTGACAATTCTACTTATGTCAGAAAATATGCAGATATATGACAGGAAGTTATCATCAGGTTTATTCTGATGTGGTCATCATTTTATAGGAAGTGAGTTTATTCCATTAGGATCATAGTATTGGAAAGAATAAAATTCATTACAAGTCATATTCACCATAAGCAGAAATCTGTATTACTTTGAGCAATTCTTGTCAAATGTCTTAATAGTCACTTAAAATTATAACTCTTGCATTGTACTTCTATATAGATGGTAGCTTCATAGAAGTATAATTTATAGCTAGTTAACAAGTACTTATTTATATGCAAATATAGGTATACTTATAATCAATAGATTACTGCAGATTGTATTAAAACTTAAGATTTAATTTTAGAAAGATTTTTTTCTGCTAATTACAGTTGAGAACTGCACAAATTATAAAACATTTTCACATGTATTGTTTTATTGAGGTCTTATTGATGAATTTTATATATATAACATGGGATGAAAGAAAATTTTAATTGTGTCATAAAAAGCCAATTTTCTAATTATAACTTTGATCTCTATTGTAGTTTCTTCTTTGGACTAGCTATATTTTGTATTTTATATATTTGTGTCTGTTTACATTTTTGTATCTACTTAAAATATGAAATGCACGTATGAAAGTGAACACAGATAGTTACTAATTACCATGTCTAAAATTACTAATCTAGCAAAATGAAATCAGCAAAAAGTTTTCTTTTTATCATTTTCCCTAGAAAAACAGCACAATTTCATCAACTTATCCCACTATTTTCAGACTTAATGTTGTTTTCATTACTTCTTTTATTTTTGAAATTATGATATAATTACATTGTTCTGCTCTTCCTTCTTTCCCCCCAAAACTCTTTTGTATCTCCTTCAAATTCATGGTTTCTTTGTTCATTAATTGCTATTGCGTGTATGTGTATTTGTTATATATAACATAAAAATATATATGACATATTTATATAACTATAATATGTTTGTATTACATATATTTCTAAATAAACCTTGATTAGTCTGTACATTTTTACTTGTATGCATGTTGTCAGATCTGACCATTTGGAATTGGATATCTCTTTACTTTTACAATATGGAATGAATAAGTCTGCTTCCTTGGGCAAAATTATTTGCTATGATTATCTCCAGATAGATCCAATTTCCTTGAACTGGTATGGCTTCATTTTTCTTTTATTGCTGAACAAACTTCCATTATGTATATAAACCACTGCTAATCTGTTCCTCTGTTGATGGACAATTAGGTTGTTTCCATGGTTTCACTATTATGTACAGTGCTCCAACCAATTTCAATGTGCAGGTATGACCTAGGGTTACTCAGGCAAGCACCCTGGAGGCAAATAACTGGATCATCTATGATCTCCAAGTTTAGTTCTTCTTGCACCTCCATACTGACATCTATTGTGACTGGATTAGCTTAGATCCCAGTATGAAAATATTTCCTTTTGTCTATACCCTCATTAGTACTTTTTAAAACTTTTGTTCCACATTCTATTATGACTGGAATGAGATATAATCACATTATAATTTAAAATAGCATTTCTCTGGTGACCGGTGAGTTACTTTTATTTCATCTAGTCTGAAAGTCCTTGTATATGTCTGTCTATAAGTTGAGGTGGTTTCTACAATTTTTCTTCCTGGCAAACCAAGGGGATCAGATCAAACACACAGACATAAATCCACACACCTCTGCACATTTTATTTTTGACAAAGAATTAAAAATTATAAGAAGGAAGGAAGCGTCTTCAATAAATGATGCTGCTCTAACTGGATGTTGGTATGGGGAAGAATGCAAACAGATCCATATCTACCAGCCACATCATAAATCCAGTTACACTGAACCTGATAGCAGAATAAGTGGGGAATAGCCTTGAACACATTGGCACAGGAGACAACTTCCTGAATAGAACACCAGTAGCACAGACTCTAAGATTGTCAATTAATAAATTGGACCTCATGAAACTAAAAGCCTTCTGTAAGGCAAAGGACATAGTCAATAGTACTAAACAACAGGCTATAGAATTGGAAAAGATCTTCACCAATACCACATCTGATAGAAGGCTGGTTTCTAAAATAGAAATGAAGAAATTAGACATAAAAACAAATAATCCAATTAAAATGGTATACATATCCAAACAGAATTCTCAAGAATATCAAATGTCTAAGAAACACTTGAAGAAATGTTCAGTATCCTTATCCATTAGGGAGATGCGAATCAAAATAACTCAGATTCCATTTTATACCAGTCAGCATAGCTAAGATCAAAAACACAAATAACAGCTTATGCTGTAGAGTATGTGGAGCAAGAAGAACCCTCCTCCACTGCTGGTTGAAATATAAATTTGTACAGCCACATTAAAAATACATGTAGCAGTTCCTCAGAAATTGAGAATCGACTTACCCCGAGATTCAGCTATATCACTCTAGGGCATATACACAAAGAGTCTTAATAAGGACACTTGGTCAAATATCCTCAAAGCAGCTTCATTAGTAATAGTCAGAATCCAAATACAACTTAGATATCCCCCAACTGAAGAATGGATAAGGAAAATGTGGCACACAATAGAGTATTACTCATTTGTTAAAAGCAATGACATCATGAAAATTTCAGGAAAATGGATGGAACTAGAAAAATATCCTCCTGAGTGAGGTAACCCAGACTGTTGTGGGATATTTGTATGCTGTGTGAAGATGTGTCTTTGCAATGGTGCCTTCTCATTGATTAACTAAAGCATAGAAAGGCCCCATGTTGTACTTATGGGGACAGAGAGGACTGGGAAGAAGAAGGTGGATTCACCAACCAGACACAGAAAGCAGCATGGGCAGTATGGAGAGATGAGGTAATGAGCCATGTGACAGAAGGGAGATTAAGATAAATGGGTTAATTTAAGTTATAAGAGCCAGTGGGAAAACTTAATCTATCAAAATTAATAATGAACCTCTGTGTCAATATTTGAGAGCTGGCAGTCCAAAGAAAAATCTGTCTATACCAGACTCAGAAAGACAAGCATTGTATGTACTCACTTATAAGTGGATATTTTCTCTAAAGTAAAGAATAATCATTCTGTAATTCACAGATCCAGAGAGGCAAGGTACCAGGGAGGGTTCAAGAGTGGGATGCTCAGATCTCCCTGGGAAGCAGAAATAGATCTTGTGGGTGGACTGAGGATGGGTGGGTTGGGTTGGAGGGTGGATGTGGATGGAGGGAAAGATACTGGAAGAGGTGACTGGAAAGTGGGGTGTTTCAGGATGAGGTAGAAACCTGGTACAAGGAAAACTCCCAGAAATCTGCAAGGATGACTCTAGTAAAAACTCCTAATAATAGGGGGTATGTAACCTGATTGGCCATCTCCTATGACCAGAGAAGACGTCCAGTGGAGGGATTGGGACACCAGCCCTGCCATATAAGCTTTAGCCTACATTTTGTCCTGCCTATGGGATATGCTTGGGTAAGGGGGACACAGAGATTGTCGAAGTGGCCAGCTAATGACTGCTCCAATCTGAGACCCATGCTGTAAGAGTGAGCTCAACTCTGACACTGCCTGGAGGGCCAGGACCCAGAGGCTGGGTGGCCCAGAGACCTAGGATAGAACCAAATATGACTGGAGAAAATATAAATATAATGATGCCTAACAATATTCTGCTATACTCATAGATTGTTGCCTGCACCAGTTGTCATCAGAGAGACTTCATCAAGCTACTGATGGAAACATATGCAGGGTCTCACAGCCAAATATTGGACTGTGCTTGGGAAATCCCACTGAAGAGAGGGAGGAAGGGTTGTTAAGTACATCACAAAAAACTCACAGAATCAACTAATCTGAGCTCATAGGAGCTCACAGAGTCTGAACCAACAACGACGGAGCCTGCATGTGATCAACCTAGGCCCTCTACATATATGTGATGGTTGTGTATCTTGTTCTACTTGAGGGACTCTTAACAGCGGAAGCAGGCGCTACTCCTAATGCTTTGCCTAGCTCTTGGAAACCTATTTCTCATCCTGCCTTGCCCAGCCTTAATACAAGGAGAGATTTTAGTCCCACTGCAACTCGATATGTCATGTTTTGTTGATATCCACGGGAGGCTTGCCCCTTGCTGAACAGAAGTAGAGGAAGAGTGGAGGGGGAAGGGAGGAGGAAAGAGGTGGGCATGAAAGAGGGAATAGGAGGAGAGGAAGAGGGAAACCTGTGATTGGGATATAAAATAAATAACTTTAATTAATAAAAAATCCCACATGATCTTCTTATTTGATGCTGAAAAGCAGTTTTACAAAAATCAACACCCCTTCTTGATAAAAGTATTAGAGATATCAAGGATAAAATGAGCATAATAAAGGCAATTTATGGTAAGTCTATAACTAAAATCAAATCAAATGGAGAGAAACTCAAAGCAAATTCCACCAAAATCAGGAACAAGAAAAGGTTGTCCACTCTCTACATATATATTCAATATAGTACTTGAAGTTCTAGTTAGAGCAATAAGAAAACTAAAGGAAATCAAGGGAATACAAATTGGAAATGAAGAACTCAAAGTATCTCTATTTGCTGAGATGATATAATTGTATACATAAGCAACCCCCCAAAAATCTACTGGGAAACTCTTACAACTGATAAATACCTTAAGGTAAGTGGCTGGATACAAGATTAATTTAGAAAATCAGTAGCCCTCCTATAGTGAAATGATAAACTCGCTAAGAAAGAAATCTGGGAAACAACACCCTACACAATAGCCCCAAATTATATAAAGTATCTTGGGGTAACTCTAGCCAAGCAAGTGAAAGGCCTGTATGATAAAAACTCCAAGTCTTTGAAGAAGACATCAGAAGGTGGAAAGATTTCTCATGCTCATGGGTCAGTAAGATTAACATAGTAAAAATGGCCATCCTGCCAGGAGCAATGTACAGATTTAACTCAGTTACCATCAACACTCCAACATAGTTCTTTACATACCTTAAAAGAACAATGTTCAACTTCAAATGGAAAAACAAAAAAACCCTTAAGAGCTAAAATGATTCTTTATACTAAAAGAACTTCCGGTGGTATCAGCATGATTTCAAGCTCTACTACAGAGTTGTAGTAGCAAAAACAGAATGATGTTGGCCTAAAAAATAAACATGTTGATCAATGAAATTAAATCTAAGAGCCAGACATAAATCCACACACTTATGGACATCTGGTCTATGACAAAGAAGAAATAAATATATAATGGAAAAAGAAAGCATTTTCAACAAATGGTGCTACTCTCACTGGTTGTTAGTATGTAGAAGAGGGCACAGAGATCCATGTCGTTTCTTGTTTTTACTCTTTGGTTCTTTGGGGGGCCTGCTACCCAACTCCCAAATAAATACATATAGAGATTTATTATTACTTATAAATGCCTAGCCTTATTTTGGCTAATTTCTAGCCAGCTTTTCTTAACTTATCACATATACCTTTTGCCTCTGGGCTCTTACCTTTCTCTATTTTTGTATATCCTTTCTTTCCTTCTTATTCCATGTCTGACTGTGTAGCTGGGTGGCTGGCCCTTTCTTTACTTGCTCCTTGATTTTCCTACCAAATTTCTCCTTCTATTTATTCTTTCTGCCTGCCAGTACCACCTACCCTTTCTCCTGCCCTGCTATTGGTTTCTCACCTTTTTATTAGACCAATCAGGTGTTTTAGACAGGCAAAGTAATACAGCTTCATAGAGTTAAACAAAAGCAACATAAAGGAATGCAACAAATCTTAGTATCATTAAACAAATATTCCACAGCATAAACAAGCGTAACACATCTTAAAATAGTTTTCTACAACAGATCCATATCTGTTATCCTACAGAAACCTCAAGGCCAAGTGGATCAAAGACCTCAGCATAAAACCAGACATACGGAACCTGATCGAAGTGAAAGTGGGGGATAGCCTTGAATTCATTGGCTCAGGAGACAACTTCATGAACAGAATACTGATAGCACAGGCACTAAGATTACCATTAATAAGTGGGACCTAATGACACTGAAAATATTCAGTAGGATGAAATGTCAGCCCACAGAATAGTGAAATATAATAACATTAATAATATCCAAATATCCAGAATACATAAAGAAACTCAAGAAACTAGACATCAACAAACTAAATAATCCAATTAAAAATGGGGTACAGATCTAAACAGAGAATTCTGAACAGAAGAATCTCAAATGCCCTGGAAACACTTAAGGAAATGTTCAACATTTTTAACCATCAGGGAAATGCCTGCTTGTAGGACCCCTTCCCTCCTACTGGGTTGTCCCATCCAGCCTTGATGTGATGTTATGTGCCTGGATATGTTGTGGCTTGTTATACCATGTTTGGTTGATGTCCCTGGGAGGCCTGCTCTTTTCTGAGGGTCGATGGAGGGGACTAAGTGGAGCGAAAACTGTGGCTGGAAAGTAATATATAGGAGAAAAATAAAAATAAAAGAAAAATGCATCTTGGGGCAGGTGGGATTGTGCAATGTTTATGCAATTGCCACCAAATCTGAAATTTGTGAGTTTATTTCCAGGATACATGTGCAGAAGTCATGGACACTTACTGAGACTTCAAAGGAAAGCTGAAAAGACCAGACACAGTGTTATTGGCTAGGAGCACCCCGACAGAGGATCCTTCATTAATTTGTGAAGTTCTGCTTCTGCTCCATGACATGCCCAATCTATCTTGACCATGGAGTGGAAGCTGCTGGGCCTAGGGAACCAGGGCATGCTGACCATTTCCATGCTCACCAATCCTATGTGGAGTCCCTAGTGATTCGCCTCTCCTTCAAAGTCAACTTCAGATCTTGAGTCCATGTTTCAGTCTGTAAAACATGGCTCCTGGCCAAAATTCTTTGCTTTTAGTTTCTCCTCAAACATCCACAACAAAGCCCTTTGAAACTGCTTTATTTTCCTCTACAAACATTAACTAACATTAACACTTTCCTTACTTAGTTAACGATCCCCTTCACTTTTGTCCCAACTGACCCCCTTTCTAAATATTTATTCAAACTCTGCCTTCCTTTATAATGCATTTGACTTTCTGAATTCATCAAATCCTGTTCATCTTCCTAAGTCCAACTTATATCTTTAAAGCCCAACCAAAATTTAGAGCAGGCCCTCTCTTTACAGCACCCCCATACTTTACTGTCTTCAGGCTAGTCAAAGTGATGACAAGTATTCAAAACAAACATTCGTAAGGGATGACTTTAACAGACTATGGCTTTATTTGAATCAAAATTATTCGTGTGTCAGTATTTATTTAGCAATAATGAATTGAGGTCACACACAGAGTGGTGTACTCCTTTAAATACTGACCACACAGGGATGACTTGTTCAGCATGAAATACTTGCTGAAAAACAAAATAACTCATTTTCTAGAAAAGTGGGTAGACTTATGCAATTAAATTCAATAGCATTTTTGAACTTTGCAGGAAAAGAGGATGTAATGATTAATTTGATGTGTCAATTGCTGGGGTCACAAGAATTCCAATTTTGGCTACATAATATTTTGGCTATCTTACTAAATTAAATTATAAAATAGACTAATTAAAACAAGCATAGATTTTTGGTGCAGATAAAGGTTTTTTTCTGACTTACAATTTGAGAGTATAGTTCATTATGGCATCCTTGCAATACCTGCAGAAACTTGAAGGAGCCAGTTTCTTACATCTAGAATGAAAACAATACCTAAATGAATTCTCAGGTTGCTTTCTCTATTTTATGTAATCTGGCATCTCCTTCTAGGGAATGGTTCCACCCACAATTAAGATCAATGATCACACACCAGTAAAAGTCATCAGTATGATTGCCCACAGGCAGCCCCATCTCCCAAGTGACTCTATATTTTTTAATCAATTGATAGTTAATACCAACCATCACACAAGATGTAACTAACCCCGAGTAAGCATATCCCGTTATATAATCTGCAATTATTGATTGCTACTTCCTTTTAGCTGTAATAACTTCCTCTGTCTTCCTCTCTCTTTTCTCTTACCATTTTCCTTTCATCAAATGATGAGTATTAAAAATAAAAACAGCTTCAAAAGAGGGGGATTATCATTTTGAGTCCCAGTTTCTACATGGATAAAAGATAAATTTGCTGCCATCTCACAACTTGGTCATGAGCAAACATTACAACTGTGACTGTGACAAAACGTGCTCAGGATATTTCAAGTGATAATATAATTGTAGTACTAGAATTAGTCAAATTCCACAGGTAAATAACTGATGATTTTTGACAAAAAGGTTGGAAAATAAAATCAGTCTCCTGAATTGCAAGTTCAACTTTCAATTTCTGATAAAAGTTTTCTGTATCTCATTGATACAAACAAAACACATTTTGCCTGCCTAAAGATGAAAGCAACTGTTTTTCTATGTTTAAAATAAACTCATGTCATGCAAACTTTCACTATATAAGGGAGTGTGAATTTTTTTTTTGAGACAAGGTTTCTCTGTAGCTTTAGGGCCTGTTCTGGAACTCGCTCTTATAGACCAGACTTGCCTCGAACTCACAGAGATCCTCCTGCCTTTGCCTCCTGAGTGCTGGGATCAAAGGCATGCTCTGCCACCGCCTGGCTTGAGTGTGAATACTTTTGAAAGCACTGTACAAGTCAGAGAAATTTTGTCACAAGAGACTTTGCTTGTTTCATTTTGTTTCATATATAAGTGTGAGACATGACAGGGTCATTCCTTGTTAGTGTGCTATGGATATATTGTAAACATTCACATTATGTTTTTGGCAAGTAAATAAGAGTTTTATCATTTTGAATATTCAAATCTTGGTAATATTCAAAACGATAAATGATTAATGATTGTGTAAAAATAAGCTACACATTTTCATATGTAGAAAATATTGCACCTCTTTAGATACAATTAGAGTTATAGGGAGAGAGTGACCATGTTACCTACGAGAATAAAATATATGCTGCATGGTGTTGAAGAGATAGTATAGTGGTTAAGGGCACTTCATGCTCTTGCAGAGGACCTGGGTTTAGTTTCCACTCACATGGCAGTTCATAGCAATCTGTAATTCCAATTCCATGAGATGTGACATGTTCTTTTATCCTCTGTGGGCACTAGGCATGTACCTGGTACATTTAAATACATGCAGGCAAAGCACTCACACCTACAAAATAAAATAAATTAATATTTTAAAGATAGGCATTCTATTGTAATATAAGTTATAATAATATTTTAATATTTGTATAAATAATTGTTGGATCTAGAGACAGTTCAGTAGCTAAGAGTGATTGCTGTGCAGTGCTGAGGACTGGAGTTTGGATCCAAGCACCATTGCAAAAAACTTAGTATCTCTTAGTTCTCAGCTGGGCAAAGATAGGATACCACAAGGGGCTTTCTGGGTTCTGTTCTCATCAAGAAAACATGAGCCTCAGGTTTAGGGCGAGAACCTGCCTGATACAAAACCAGAGAGAGATAGAGGTCATTTGATTCTCCTTTCTGGACTCTGTGCTTATAAGGCACCCCCCTCCACACACACATGCACACTATCTAATACGGGCACAGAGACACATAAATTGGTATGCAAAATAAAAAGATTGTTTTAAGAAATAAAATAGAAAACAAGTGTTATCTAAATGGTTAAAAGATTTAGAAAATACCATAAGCTATAATAAAACCAGCTTCCAAAATGCACTTTAATTTTCTATGCTCACCAGTTCTGTTTCTTTCTCTATGTTTATACATTTTCTATATTTCCAGAGAGAATGTTGGTGCTCTTTGCCATGAAATACAATGCTACTGTATGCAAACTATCTCAGTGTCAGACTTGACTTTAACAGAACATGCAACTATATTCTTTATAAAGAAGTGCTGCCACCAAATGATCAGGCACTTTGGTCTAGAGCAAAGCAATTTAATTAGAGCCATTAGCTTCATTTGAAACAGAATGGCTTTTCTAGTGAGGCTTAGCCAAGAGAAAATGAGTGTGGTCTAATTTGAGGCAGGTGTATGAGAATGTCAGAGTGTGTAATGCGATGGGAAATATAACACTGTGGCCCATTAGTTACACTTCGAAAACTGCTTTAAGGCCAGACAGACAATAAATGTAACTACAAGAGAAAATGAAGAGATGCATACACCTCTTTTCTTTAGTAGATAAATAATTCAGTTGACTCTAAACCAACCCCTCACTATCAAATAACTTTTTCAGTAGGTTATTTTTAGTGAAGAGATCATATTTGAATATTTTTGTAAAACGTGTACACATTACTACTTAAACCTTTATAGCTATTCTTTGCTGTAGGCAAAGAAACACACACACACACACACACAAATAGAAAAGCAGGTTCAGCTTCTAAGATGTCTATGGGAAATTGACATTTAAATGCTCCAGTTTGGGGACTGGAGAGATGATTTAGTGATTAAGAGCACTTTTTGCTCTTGCTGAGATCTATAATAAACTCTTACAAGCTTAGCTCAAGGCATGTCCTTGATTGCACCAACTTCCCTCAATTTTCTTTTTGATTCTTTCATTTTCCTGACACATACAGAACAATATATGTGCATATGAGATTTGGTGTCTAGGTCCAAGACCATGGGTTGAAAGTGGAGAGGCACTGAAAACAACAAATACACTCCCTACCCTGGAAATACATTAGAAAAACATGTAAGTGTAGAGCGATAAGATCTCATTGCAGATTTGTGTGCTGCTCTGCGTTTGTAAGGCCAGAAAAACAAATTTTCCCTCACAAGACTCTTGTAAAAGATTGATTAAGATGTAATGTCCTCATTCCTTTGCACTGCCATATTTGCTTTGGTGTTCATTTTAGAGAGAAGATGGTGTTCAATAGAGAGAGGATGGTATTCAACAGACAGAGAGAGGATGGTGTTTGATAGAGACAGGATGATGTTCAATAGAGAGGATAGTGTTCAATATATAGAGGGGATAGTGTTCATGTAGAGAGGAGAGTGTTCAATATATAAAGAGGATTATGTCCTATATATATATATATAGAGGATGGTGTTCAGTATAGAGACAGGGTAATGTTCAATACAGAGACAAGATGGTGTTCAATACAGAGACAAGGTGGTGTTCAATATAGAGACAGGATAGTGTTCAATATAGAGACAGGATGGTGTTCAATACATAGAGAGAGGATGGTGTTCAGTAGAGAGAGAGGTGGTGGTTAGCAGAGAAAAAGGATGCTGTTCAAGAGAGAGTAGATGGTGTTCAAAAGAGAAAGAGGGAGGATGGTGATCAATAGAGAAAGAAGATTGCCTTTCTTTGGGGCTACTACTTTTAAGATTAGAACAAGAATGATAAAATTTTACAGAATAAATATCCTCCATTCTTGCTTAAGTGCCAGTAAGTGTTAGTCTTTTTCTTCTTTTGTGTGGCATCACTACAATATCTTTCTGGAGAAATGGCTTAATAGATAGAAATACTTGGAGTACAAACTTGATAACCAGGTTAGATCCCCAGGACTCACATAGTTTAGGGAGATAACTAACTTCTGGAAGTTGTGTTCTGATCTGACATGTGTACCCATTCATATGTAAACACACAGTGAGGCATTCACTCATGCACACACATGCATTTAAATTTAAAAAGCACCATTTCTTATCAAAAAGACTACTTACCTTCTACAATTGTCTGAAATATTAGAACAATATATAAACATCACATTTTACAGAAGGTTATAATGAAAAGAGTTTCATCACTTTTTCCATCATGGCAAAATGAGTACTGGAGACTTAAGTGAACTATTTGGAGTCTGTAGAGTGCACACGGATAACCACTGGAGAACCCAAGAAATTTAAATACGCAGGCATGCCTCTTCAAAGGAGAGAGATGCTTTCCTGTCTTCCATCTGGAGCACTGGGAAAATATGTAGCGTGGCCTGGTAACCCTTTACTATCTTTAGGACCAGGTTTCACCTAAATCTCCCTGAATATTATGTTTTTTCCCAGAATTTCCCTTCTGAATTTTGAGAGTTGCTTCTTAGTCTATACCCTTTTCATGAGAGATGCTACTTGTACTTTGCAACAGTTTAAGTAACTTTGGTGTTTTCTTAGGGCCAGGTAATCCTTATTCCTACAGGTATTAAGTTTGCCTCAGTCATTCTTCCAAGACTCCCTTCCTTC
>LOEQ01000886.1:287813-301285 GCA_001685075.1 Bramus lutescens
CAGCCACCCGCGCACCCGGGCCCGCTAGACTGTCTTTAATTTTTTGAAAGGCAATCACACTTTTAGAAAATAATGTTCTATCAGAAATATAGCATATTGTTGAAAATGTTAAATCATAGCAGATGCGCTATTTATGTAGTTATAGGGTATTTTCACATCTTTTCCCCTGGAAATTGAGCAATGTGTGCCATAGATTCTCAGTTACTATGGTAGCAAAGGACATTCTCAGTCACTAAAACAAAATGGGCAGTTTGGTACTGCTGACAGTGTTACTGTTTTGCACCTTACGTGCTCAGAACACAAATAGAATGTTTTGTTTTGTTTTGTTGTTACATTTATTTTGTTATTTTGAGACAAGGTTACACTATCTGTTCAAGACTGGCCCAGAGCTTTCCACGTAAATTAGAGTGCCCTGTCCTTGTTTGTCCTCCTACAACAGCCTCGGAATGCAGATAAAACAGGCACTTGCCACCATTGCCACCAAAGGATGTCCTTAGGTATTGTGAACGTTTGTAAAAAGAATGTTATTTATCACAGATGTGAGTAGCCATTTCAGGTAGAAAAGTAACTGCAGTCCTGCTCCCTCCTATCCACCAAAAAATCATGTTTACACTGCTTTTATCCCCATTTATTTTTCTTTAAGTTTTTTAGTATAATGTATTTTGATCATCGTTTTCCCCCAGTAACATGCCCCAGGTCCACCCCAGCTCACCATCTATCTAACTCCATGCGTTTTCTTGATCTCTTTTTAGATAGAAGCAAGCAAACCACAACAAAACCCCCCCAGAATTTTAGTTTGTAAAAAAGAAAGAAGAAATACCCACATGAAACACATGGACACACACACACACACATCACCACCACCTCATGAAGCACAAAATTGAACATCACAATCTAAAAGCAAAAGACTAGTTAAGACCAAAAAAAAAAAGCCGAACAAAGTAATATAAGACAAAAATTTTACAAAATATCATTTAATTTAATTTGTATTGGACACAGAGCCTACCCCTAAGAGTGCTTTGTATGCCCAGTATGACTGCCCTTGGAGAGGATTAATTTTCCATTTGCAAGCAGTTGTCAGTTGGAGATAGCTTCTTGGTTAGGGATGGGAACTTGGGTCTTCTTCCCCTCCTCAGCGCTGGGACTTGTTAGACTTGAACCTGTGAAGACCCTGCGGTGCTTCCAGTCTCCGTGAGTTCATATGTGCCTCAGTCCTGTTGTTTTTGGAAGACAGTGTTTCCTTGGCGTCATCCATCTTGAAAACAAGTATTATTATGTCTTAACTACTACTAAACACCAAAGAAAGTGAAATGTCACATTGAAAATCTGCATTGTTCATCTAAAAAAGCTTATAAGGTTTTCAGCACTGCCTTTACTGGTGTGATTACTAAGATGATTTATCAAGTGATTGCAACCTTTAAACACAATACAAATAAGGCGATGAAGAGATTGACCCACATGTAAAGTGTTCTCTGTGATGTCACAGAGAGTAAAGAAATGTGTAATTTCAGGTATTGTTTTCTATTAGTTGAAAACTTAAAAACATACTAAATCCCGTATTAGATAAGGGTTGATAAAGACAAAATGGAAATCAAAGACAGCCGGGCATCACCAGAAGCAGAATGTTCCTTTAATTAGAACAACTAAGGAGCCACAGTCTCTGCATGGAAGTGGAAGCTGTGCACACAAGGGCTCAGAGGTTTTGTAGTATAGGAAAGGGGGAAACTTAGGGGATGGAAGAGTCGAGCTGCAGTTCCCTTGCAGTCTGGAAGCTGTAGATACCAGTGGGATTTGATACGTGGGTCCATCAGACGCTTACACAGGAGTTAAGTTAATTTGTCTCTCCAGAGTTTTTCAGTACATATGAGGCTTTTTGTTTATTAACCCTTTAGCGGGGAATAGCTTTTGGTTTTAGTTAAAATTTCCATTTATTAAAGCGGATTTGTACGTGGATATGTAAGTGTAATGCACATATGCTATACTAAGTATCATCCCGATTACCAAGAGATGTGAATGCATGACCTTGTTATCAAAAGACAGATACCAGTGACCACATCAAAAATATGAACAAGTAAAAATAGGTCAGGAGACTCCAAAGTGAACAGGGATAACTCCTTTTGGGATAATGTGGTTTCTTTTAAAAATGAGACTTTAAAAAAAATGAGACTTTTAAGGTACTTAATAGTATGATCTTTTACGGCCTTTTTTTTCAGATATCTTTATTGATATTTTACTCCAAAAGAATAGTCTGTCAGATACTCTAGACCTTAGCCAAAGTTTGTTGCCCCAACATTGCAAATGATACTCTGGGTGACTGCCCAGGTAGCCAGCTGTCCCTGTAATTTCTTGCAGCTTTTGGAAGTCTCTTGCTAGCACTTTCTGCTTACTCAGGTAATATTATTTTCCTTCTCAGGTCTTTGAAGGAGTTGAAGACTAGATAGTCATAGCTACTTTCTTCTCAAAACTTAGCTAAGACATTTGTAGTATAAGATTTAAATGCCTCAGGATAGGACAACATTAAAATAATCTCTGTTATTATTAGACTGGACTTTTATCATGTGTTTCTTGCTTGATGTTGTTCATATTGGTTGTAGTTCTATTTTTTCTGAGTGTTTTTGCCTTTCCATTCTCCTTGAAACAACTTGATATTTGTCTTTATTGTATAGAGTTTTGTATTAGGTTTATAATCCTCTTATTCAGATTAAAGGGTAAAGTATTGTGGGAATGAATTCAGCCAATAGTCTTTTGGGTACTGGCCCATTAGGGTGTGGTTTTATGTACTATGTGTGGATTGGTAAGGGCAGTTGGAAAGTGTGATCACTCTTTTGGATGGTAGTCAGAGTTTTGTTCACAGCTTCAAGTACCCACAGGTGACCACAGCTCTCTACCCTTGTTGTGAGTTTTTCCCCAAACAAATGTTTGCTATCCTTTATTCCTGGCTCACCTGGACTTCCCTATTTGCATCTACAGAGGAATACCTTGCTCAGCCTTGATACAGGGGTGAGGGGCTTTGTCCTTCCTTAGCTTTAAATACCAGATTTTGTTGACTCCCCATGGGAGGCCTTACCCTTACTGAAGAAAGGATGGGGGTTGGGTGGGAAAAAGGCAGGGGAGAAGGGAGGGAGCAGGAACTATGGTTGGCATATCAAATGAAAAAAAACTTTTAAATAAAAAATTAAAAAATAAATAAAATTAGTATAAAATATATGGTTCACACACTCTGTAAGAAAATAATTTATAAAATTATGTAATGAGCAAAATACATATTTAGAGCATAGACAATTCTTCCAAAATAACGAGTAAATTTGGAGACAGTATATCTCTTGTTTTAAAATATTGAAGTATGTATTTTTATGAAAAAGTAACTCTTCTTTCATGATGATAGTAGAATTATCAAAATCAGAATGTTTTAATATTAATGTATTGATTTCTTTCTGTATGCTGTGATTACCATTAATGAATAAAGAAACTTTGGACTTATAGCAGGGCCGAGCTTCGGTAGGCGGGGAAAGCTAGACTGAAGGCTGGGAGAAGAAGGGGTGGAGTCAGAGAGAAGCCATGTATCCCCGCCAGACACAGATGCCCGGAACTTTACCTGGTAAGCCACAGCCTCATGGCGATACACAGATTACTAGAACTGGATTAAACTAAGATGTAAGAGTTAGCCAATAAGAAGTTGGAGCTAATGGGCCAAGCAGTGTTTTAAGTAATATAGTTTCTGTGTAGTTATTTTGGTTCTGGGCAGCCTGGATGAAGAAGCAGCTTCCTCCAACAATGTATTTTCTATAATATTATCATCTATCTTCAAGTGTCATTGGTTGTTTTAGTGAATTTCATTTAGTTATTTTTAATTCTTTAAATTCAAACTTCAGAGCATGTAAATTATTTAACTGTCAGATTTCTTTTTCTTACTTTAACTGTTTTGGAATTGAAGTTTTCTACACTAGGTATTTAGGTTTTTAATGAACTGTCCAAAGTCCAATTTGAGTTGGGCATCTTTGGAAGGAGTGTCACCAAGCCAATCTCCATTCCCCGCTGGATCACAGCTGAGACACACAGGTTACCTTTTCCATGCTAAGCATGCTAACTTTGAATATTTGGTTTAAAATGTTGTTTGTCAAGATTCTGTGAAGAACATCGCCTTCCCTTTGTAATTAATAAGCAGTTTTTAGAGTGACGACCACAGGCTCATAGCTACTCCTGCTTTTCTTAAATGTTTGATAAGGAATTTTCTCACCTACTCATTTCCCTGTGTCATCATCTCTTCTAAATTTACTTCATGACATTCACCTTCAGTTATAATTTGTTAATAATTTCTCTACGTTTCCTTTCTCTATGCCTTAATTTCTTAAAATATACAATTGATTAACATCTACTAATATTACTAAGTACTTCAGTAAGCAGATTGTTCCAGTCTTGGCTTGTAAAAACACCTACACAGTATTTAATGTGTCTGTTTGATAAGTTTTCCTTATTATTTTCTGGGTCATCTTGTACTTTCTGTACTCTTATCCATTAGCTGCTGTTTCAAGGGGGTTGGTTCTCAGAAGTAGTTTTGGCTCCATTTGTTAGGAAGGATTTAAGAGATATTTTTCTGCTCAGACAGTGTCTTTCTCCTTGTAAGTTTTTCTCACTTTTTGTCTTCTCAAGGGTTTCAAGTACATAATCAAACTGTGGCTATGCTGCTTTTCACAGCATTTTAGAAATTATTCTTTGACATTCCAGAACCAATATTCATGTCCTTGCTTTAATTTCTTGTATATGTAATGTAGGTCTTGTCTTTTTATTGTGTTTAATTTAGATAATGTTATATATTTAATTGGTTTTTCAAAGTGAAGTCTCTTTTTGATTTCACAATTTTCACCCCAGAGAGTGGAAATCTGAAGAACTCACCGTCAGGCAAATTCATCTTATGTCAGCTCATTAAAATTGCGATTTAAGTAAATCCTTCAAAATTGTGACTGACCATTTCCCCGTGTTCAAGCTGATTTAGACATGATGCTCTATGTTTGCTGGTTCTCCAGCTTTGATGCAGCATTTTGTCTGAAACTTTAGTTCACTGATGTTCCAAGAAAGTATAAATTTCAGCTGCTTCACGAATTTTCTTATAAGGAAGTAGTGATCGTATCAATGCTGGAGGATGGAGAAATTTTTTGGATGGGACATGGCGGTTGCACTCCTGAAATTACCTCTTTTGTAGCTATCTGCCGAGACTTGGACAGAATAAAGCCTTTCAAAGTTCCAGCATGGGAGAGAAGAACTTATTTTCTCCAGTGCTGTACTCACTGGTGAGTTTTCCCTCACCATGCTCATATAAGCACCTTTACTAAACTCAATGTGTAAATACAGAATAAAAAAAAAAGACATGAAAATTAGCAAGAGACTATTTGGGAAGAAGGGTTTGAGCAAGAGAAACAAGGGGGCAGAGAATGTAATGGACAAGGTGTGGATCAAAATATAGTGTATACATGTGTGGAATTGCCAGACAGGAAATAAAACAAAAAGGACCAATCAGCAGAAATTTAAAGTGATATTTAAAAGACAAGAAGCCAGTTATGTAGGTTGGAATAATAAAAATTTCAGAATGTATACATATATGACATGGAGAAGCACATAGCACAGTCAAGGACTGGAAATTCCTATAGGTGATAAACAGGAGGTGTCAGAGTCTAAGAAGAGACTAAACACAGAGTTCTCAGCAGCTTACATCCATAGTGTGAACGTTGTTTTCAAGTATAAACAAGCCATACAGTGGTTTTAGGCTAGGTCACAACAAAGAATTTAGGGGATTTAAAACTAACATCTTAACTGCCATATGGAAAATGAGATGGATGATGTCAGTTAAATATGAGACGTTCACACTACTCCAGGAGAAAAATGCTGACAATTTTCACCAAAAATCAAGTATGAAAATGGAATGCACATTGTGAGAAGCAAATTGAGAGTGATTTAGGTCAAATGGCTTAAATGAGGGGTTAAAGGTACGAAAGTATCAAAAGTCTCTCTGCTGACATGCATGACTGGATAGGTAATGGCCGTACTAACTTGGAATTGTCTGGATGTCTGCTAGAGGAGGAAGATATAATGAAGCGGGGAAGAAATTGATAGGTTAGTTTGTTGTATTAAGCATGAAATAGCTTAGAGACAGCCAGAAGGATGTTTGAAATGGGCAATTAATATGCAGTTATAGAGCTTGGAATTATAGAGAGGTTGGAGTTAATGAGAGGAAAATTCTGGCTCTTTTTTTCAAATAAATTTAAATAAATATAAGTGCCCAAGGCCTGCAAAAATTGGGCTTTTCAGCATTCCATCATGGAGGAGAATTTATTTTTTTCAGTGGTGTAGCCACTGATTTTGACCCCCCCGGTCTCATAAAAGTATCCCTTAGTAAAGTCTGTGTAGCTTAGAGAAATAAAATTAAACTCTAAAGTAGTGATATATCTGTTTATTTTGGCTCTTCCCAATAAAAGCACCATATGCTAGCTATCATGGGAAATAAATAAAGAGACTTACAGTTATTAAATGTAGATCATTTATGAAACTGACATAGATGATTTCTTTTTTCCTTATTCACATGTGTTTATTGACATTTTCCATGGAATTACTAGCATTTATGGAAGCTAGTAAGTTACTCTGACGTCAGTTTAAAAGAGACAGTGCAGAACTGTAAGCTCAGGTTTTTGTTGTTTAGAACTTGTGCTCTTTATATACCAACTAGAATACAAACACATGTTTTTCTATTTCTTCATAATGAGAACTAACGAAGAAAACTAAACAAGTTCCAGGTTGGATGCGAACGTAGCAATGTTGCTATGGGAACCTGCCCAGGCTTACTAGGCTCACCTGTCCTTTGGAAGCTCTACTCACTTCTGATATACTGCATCTATTCTTACAGAGTAGCTAAAGACAAGGTTGTAAAAGTTGATAAGCATTTTCATGTATTTCCAGATATGATTATTGAAACAAAATTTTAGTTTGCTCAGCAAATTTAAATAGTCTAAGTAGTTGTCTTATAACCAGGTGGGAAATCAAGAGTTATGGATTCATAATCATTAGGTGTTTCTCACACAGAAACTTGGATATTGGGGTATTTAAGTTATTCACTAAGTTAAGAGCTAAGCGGTTGATCAAAATTCTGAAGGTGTTTATTATTAAAATTAGCTGGAGTGCTGGTATTTGCTCTGCTTGCTATTTCTGGCAGGGATAGGGTAATGAGAAACATCTTTTCCTAAGAGAACGTTTCAGAATGTGGGCCTGCATTTCATAAGCTATTCTATTAGCTTACTCCATCCCATCTCATTCAGAATACAATGTGTGTTTTCCATCCTGTATCCTTATGAATTTTAGGGGGGGGGAAGTAGAATTATTATATGAGCATACAAGAAATATCCTTTTATGACATAATAAAATTATTTCATTATCATTTCAAAATAGCACATGAATATTTAAATAATCTCTGGTTTGGACACAAATTCTTTTGCACCATTCAGATTTCAATCAACATCTAGACTAGCAACAAATGACTGAAAAGATTTTAAATAGTGACATTGCCCTTAAAATAAAATCCAGTGGTCTTCTCAATGTCCTAGGAAATAATTTTGGAATGTTAAAATTTTAGAATAAAAAATAAAATAGCACGAGGTATTTCCTTCTCAATCTAAAAGGAGAAGAGAGGATTTGAAGAGAAAGATGAAGTATGATATTGGGGTATCAGGGTTTGCCTTTAAGAAACTGGATGTATGCATTCATCATTCTTTTATTTTTGTGTTTTGTTTTCAAGAATGTTCATGTAAGTCTAAAAAAATCTAATGATTAGCCTAAGCTGCTCTAATTCCTAACAAAGAATAGAAAACACAAATCTCACCACAGTTTCTAAACATTTACAGATCTCTGAAGATGACTGGGTAACACACAAATGGCTTTAACATAATCTGACACCTTTATTAATTTACAATTTATGGAAATTGAGGAAATAAAATATATAAAGTAATTATAATAAATATTTTTTAACAAATAATCAGCAATGCCTACTTTGGTTATATATTCATAGTTACAAACACTGTATTGACATTTGCTTATTTATTCGAGTGTACTGTCATTTGGTTTAAGCTCAATATTTTTACCAAGATATATTTGGGGTGGTTTACATTTGCCTGGTTTATCTTTTTTAATGGATAAATAAAACTATTTAAATTGAAAAATTTAAATTTCAAAACATAATGTTATTTTAATGCGAATTTATCAAAAGGAATGATAAATTGTTGGGGGAGAATGCAAATGACATTTCTATAAGACTATGTTCTAGGTATCTTACTGCCAATGATCTGGTTATTTTTTTATTGCTATTTCAACCATCCTTTCTTCATTTGTTTAAAGTATTTGTTTTTCTCTTTATTAATTTTTGGTTAGCATACAACTAAATGCATTTCATTATAAAACATAAACACATATATTACTTTAGCTTGTTTTTATTAAATCCAAATATTGTTCCAACTCTTCTTTCCATCTGATCTTATTCCTTCAGCAAGTAGTGCCCCCTTAAGTTTTCAGGATACAAATATTCCCTTGATCTACCCTCTCCTTTCTCTAGAGATATCTTCCTCTCATAGTTCTCTTCTATCATGTTTACCTACACACACACACACACACCATTCAAACTTTTATTCTGCATATGAGATAAAAATATGATACTTATTTCTCTTGCATTTGTTTTTATAAGGCCAAAGTCATTGGGCAGCTCAAGCTGACCTGGAACTCACTTAGAAGCCCAGGTTGTACTTGAATGCCCGTCAATGCTACTGCCTTAGCCTCCCAAATCCTGAAATAATAGGCAGACGCCATTATACCTGGCTCTGAAATTTGTCTTTCTATGTTTTGTCGGATGAGGTCTTTCTTTTTCTCTGACTAGGAGTGATAAAGTGCAGGATCTTGTGAATGTCAGGCAAGCTTTGTATATAACTGAACTGTATTCCCAGCATATCATTTCACAATTGATTCAACTTTTCCCAACCACGTCTGTTCTACTAGTACCAAGGAAATTGTGTTGTATGTATCATAAATTTACCATCTTAGTTCTGTACCAATTATTTTCTCCAACTATTTCCTAAAGAACTTAAAAATTAAGAAACAGTTGCTTGTCTTTTTAGCTATTGTTATTTACACAACTACCAGTATAGGGAATTTTAAAAATACTTTGTGTGTTTCCATGTTATGCTTTGACTTCACTAGTGTTCCGGTCAACAATCCAGTTCAGTGTTTCCTATCAGAAGAGTCTTCTAATAATAAATTCTTTCAGCTTTGCTTACCTCAGACGGCCACATTTCACCTACATTTTATATATGATACTGCTAGATACAACATACTTTGCTGATGATAATTTTAATTTCAGGGCCTGTAAATGCTGGCTCCATTGCTTCTGGTGATTAACCGTTAATTCTATTGCTTTCCTATTACATAAGGAGTCATTTGATTCTGTTACTACTTTTTACACTTTATCTTTAGCATCTAAATTTTGACTCACTCATGACTCGGTGTGGATCTCTTCACGCTAATCGCAGTTTTATCTTGTTCTTGTCTTACTAGTACTTTTCATTATAGAGAAGAAGCTTTTGGTAAGATATTTTTTCCATACTTTATTTTTTTGTCTATAGTTTTCCCATTACACAAATCTTAGTGTCCCTCATTTTTCGGCAGCTCTTCTTGCGTTTATTCTTTCATTTCTCTGATTTTACTTAGAATAACCTTTATTGATCTGTCATAAAATTGGCCAATTCTTTTGCCAATTCAAATTTTTTTGTAACTTCATTTAGTGAACATTTTATTCTGGCTATCATATTTTCAAGTACTAAGTTTCTATTCGGCTGTATTTAAAGAATGATTTTTCCCATAATATTTTGTATTTATGGTACACTGTCCCCATGTCTTCTCTTAATTTTTAGACATAATCTATTAACCCTCCTTAAATACATTCTTCAGGGCTTCTTTGAAGTCTTTGTTCACTAGAGATCAGTTCCAAACAGTTGTATTTTCTGAGTACAATCATAAAATTGTCTTATAGGTGGGACCTTTTAGCTCATCATGTAAGCCTCCTCACCAAAAGGATGTGTTTGGCTCTTTTGGTTTGCATGTTTATTTATTTATTTAATGACTTGGAAGAACTGACTCTTGGAATCTTTGTCTCTCTGAATGTGTCTGTGTGACCTTTGGCATACTTGCTCAGATTTATTTTCCTTTTTTTTTTTAAATATTTCAGCTCGACTAGAGGTTACCCACTGATCAGCATGATGTACTTATCTATATTTTGCTTGACTCGGGATTATCTATGAATCAGTGCGATGTATTTATCTGAAGTTTGTGTTCTTAGTGCCCTTACCCAGTAAACTTTTTGACCTTTATTTTTGTGTATATTTGTAGCTCAGAGACTGTAGTGAGAGACATTTTATTATTTTATTTTATTTGCGGCATGCACAGCTGAGTGTGAGCTTCCCATCCATTCACTCTTGAGGGACCATAGGCTTGACTATGTATAATCTTCTATGCCAGGGGTACGTGTGATTTCTCTTTTAAACTTGGTTTCTCAGGACTTGTCCCTATGTCAGAGTATTTGCTCATAAAATGTGCTTGACTTCCTACTGCCACTGAGACTCTTGCTCTTGGTTGATCCCTGTGAGATTACAGAAATGTTTTCCAGCTTTCTCTACATTCTGGCCTGAATGCTGCTAAGTGATGCAACCGACACAGCCTTCTCATTCGCAGGAGGTCTGAGACCATAGGAGAGCCAGGTGCTTCACACATCCTCTGATTATCTCTGCTAACATTTTGATGTTTAGCAGTTTTATGTTTTACAACTTATAGTGCATATGGCACTATAAACACATCTTCCTTGCTCTCCACTGAGACTTACTTTTTTCCTGCTAACATCCTTAGTCACGCAGCTCTCTTGTCCTCCTTTCATGTGTAGCTGGGGAACTAGTCACTGTTAATCACTGCCTCTCCACCTGGACTCTTGCCATAAGTGGAATCTCTGCTGGGTCTGAGGCCGTAAGGTGTTTCATAAGTGCTGTAACTGATGGTGCCACTGTCTGTATCTTAGTAGGTACAAGACTGAAATAAGCTCTGCTGAGATCAAAAGAGTGAAGACAAACTTTGTAGGCAAGGCAGGCAAGAAGATCATGGAAGTTACTTCCAAAGAGATGCCGTCACGAACAGAGAGCATTGGGTTATGTTGAGGGGATATTTCCAAGTTCATGCAGGTGTTGGCTTATTCCTGAGCCTGACCAGTTTCTGAGGATGTCCAGTTTAATGTCATAATTCAAGGACAGAGGATGGTAGGTACAGTTTGTGGAATTCTGAGCTCAAAGCAATGGAAAAATGTTTAAAAGAAAGTGAACTCCAGGAGTTCGGCTCAGTGCTTGACTGTGCGTCACTGCATTTGCTTCCATATTTACTGGACTTAGGTTCTACGATGTCAATTAGGCTAGTCACTAATCTGATTAAAGGGAAATGGTCTTTCAGACACGGTCTCCACTATTGCTGGGAGCCTTAGCTGGGGTCATCCTTATAGGTTCCTGAGAATTTCTCTACCATCAGGTTTCTCCCTGACCCCATAATGGCTCCCTCTATCAAAATATCTCTTTCATTGCCCTCCCTTCTACCCCCTCCCAATTTACCCAGGAGATCTTAACTATTTTCCTTCCTGCGGCCCTCCATGTGTGTCCCTCTTAAGGTCCCCTATTTTATCTAGCTTCTCTTAATTGTGAATTGCAGCTTGGTTATCCTTTGTTTTACATCCAATAGCCACTTAGGAGTGAATACAAACCGTGTTTGTTTTTCTGGGTCTGGGTAATCTCACTGAAGATTTATTTTTCTAGTTCCATCCATTTGCATGTGAATTTCAAGATGTATTTCCCCCCCCACTGAGTAATACTCCATTTTCTTCTTTGGTTTATGGGCATCTAGGTTGTTTCCAGGTTCTGGCTATTGCAAATAATGCTGCTTTGAACATAGTTGAGCAAATGTCTTTGTGATATGATTGTGCATCCTTTGGGTATATGCCAAGAGTGGTATTGGGTCATGAGGTAGATTGACTCCCAATTTTCTGAGAAACCACCATACTGGTTTCCAAAGTGGCTGTACAAGTTTGCACTCCCTCCAGCAATGGAGGAGTTTTCTCCTTACTCGACATCTTCTTCAGCACAAGCTGTGATCTGTGTTTAGTTGAAGAGAGGGAGGAGGGATCATATGAACAATGAGGGTCAAAAGCATGATGGATAAAACCACAGAGACAGCTGACTGTAGAGTTAGTGGGAGCTCATGGACTATGGATTGATGGCTGTGGAACCTCCATGGGACTGTACTAGACTCTTTGAATGTGGGTAACAATTATATGGCTTGATCTTTTGGCCCCCTGGTTGTTGTATCAGGCCCTATCCTAGGTTCATAAACTGGCATTTTGGAGTCCGTTTCCTATGATGGGTTACCTTGCTCAGCCTTGATATGGAGAATGGGGTGAGATTGGTCCTGTATCAAGTTGGTATCCCAGACCTTGTTGACTTCCCCAGGTAGGTAGGCCTTACCCCCTCTGAGGGCGGAAGAAAGGGAAAAAGGGAAAACTGGTGTTGGTATGTAAAATAAAAATTAAATTTTCTAGAATAAAAAATATGAATAAAAGAGAGAGACATTTATGAGAGAGATAGAGAGAGAAAGAGAGAGACAGAGAAGTGGGCAACAATGTCTCTTCAGACTCTAAGAGAGACATAAATAGATCTATATAGGAAGCAGAAACAGACAAGGTCTCCTGAGTAAATTGGGAGTGTGGGAGTCATAGGAGAGGGGAGAAGGGGAATGGAGAAAAATGTATAGCTCAATAAAAACAATAAAAAAGAAAAAAAAGAATGTCTCTTCACACATTCATCTTGCATCATGATGACTTATCTAAAATAAAGGATGGCACTTTGCAAATGCACTGATATAAGTATTTGTTTTCAAGGTACCCGACTCCCTCACTACCTAACAAAATGATACTGCTGATTTCTGAATACAGACTGGAGGAGACCAAGTTTTCTTGCCTTGCCTTTCCTTGCATGAATCTATGCTTTATTAATTTGGAGGTGAAGTAGAAGGTAGCACCATAAAATACTGTCTGTTGTCACTGCAATAAAGCTTTAACCCTGTGAATAAAGGCCAGGTTTAAACACCAAGACTTGATCCCTCCACATTTGTCTGCAAGAACTCCCATGACTGGATAGAATCAGAAATCCCTACAGGCTGTTGCCTCCGCCTCCATATTGAAAACAAAGCAGACAGGAGTGTCTCAGGCTTCTTGGCTACCCTGTCCTAATGAGAGCTCCTTGAGTAATTTTCATAAATCTCACAGGAAGAGGTATTGAGGATGGCTCTGTAACTTAATAAAATGAGATTTTCTTTTTTATATACTTTTTTATTAAAAATTTCCACCTCCTCCCATTTCCCTC
>LOEQ01000887.1:62277-74177 GCA_001685075.1 Bramus lutescens
TCAGGCATACACACAGACAAAATATTGTATACATAATAAATAAATATATATTTTTTAATGTTCTTATTAGTCACCAACGCTGCTTCATTAAATAAATAAACCCTTCTAACAAAGATATCCTAATACTCAGCCGGGCAGTGGTGGTGCATGTCTTTAATCCCAGCACTTGGGAGGCGGAGGCAGGTGGATTTCCATGAGTTCAAGGCCAGCATGGTCTACAAACCGAGTTCCAGGAGAGCCAGGGCTATACAGAGAAACCCTGTCTCAAAAAACAATCAAACAAACAACCCTAACACTCAATGGTTCATTAAGATGGAAGGTAATTTTTTCTCACAAAACAATCTGCACTCCAGGTAGGCTGAGGGCTTGCCATACTGTCATCCAAGGACCTTTTCTTTGCCTTGCCCTTCTTTTCCATCATCTTCAAGAGTGAGGTCTTTGTCTGCAAGTACTAGACAGAGCATCTCCTGGGTCTCGAGAAAAAAAATATTGACAAGACATTCTCATTCCTTAAGGACCACATCGTTTCTGCTTACAAAATTTGTTATGAAGAACTTTCTCACATTCCCCACCCCTAACAGCAAAGAAGAAAGCAAGAATGGAGTTTTGGACAATGTCGTTATATAAATCTACATGTGACCCAAACGTCACCATGTAGAAAGCCTTCATTTATACTAAGTGGTTAATAAGTGGTGGGCCTGGAGATATGGCTCAGCAGTTATGAGCACTGGCTGCTCTTGCAGAGGCCCCTGGTTTGTTTCCCAAGCCCTACCGATCCAGAAGCCCACCACTGTCTGTGGTTCCAGTTCCAGGGGATCTCACCCCTTCTTCTGGCCCCTGTGAGCAACTGACAAGCATGTGGTACACAGACACACATGCAGGCAAAACACTCACACACATAAAAAAAAATAAATAAAACCAGAATCAGCAGGATTGAACCCATAGAGGACACAAGGACACATGATCCCTTCAAACAATGAAGCCTACCTTTAAAAGAGCCTGTTTCGTTTGTTTTTCTCAACAAGGTGCTTCAGAGGCAGTCAGCAGCAGGTGTTTGTGCAATGGTTTAGAAAATGCTTTGTGCTTAAACAATGCCTTAGATTTGCAAAGGACCGTTTATACTATGTATTACCTAACTGGATGTTGAAAATGTTCCTCATTAAAGAAACCGAGTCTCAGAGGGTTGGAGGATTTTGGACAAGGTCATATGACGCATTAAACTGTGAAGATGGGGTCGAAACCTATCTTTCGAGTTCAAGCCCAGTACTGTGTAGAGCAAAATTCTGCCTGTGGGACTCACATTCTGGAAGACTAATTGGACACCCCCTCAGGCATCAGGCGTCACCTGCTCACTGAGCTTGGCTCTTCCAGTCTCCTTGGGATTCAGATGTTGTTATTATGATAACATCAAGATCCGTGTGCACAATGATAATTCTGGTTATTTCTGGCTGTCCTCCTACTGTGTGCCAGGCTCTGAGCTGTTGTGTACTTTATATGAAGGTGACCTAGTCCTCACACTGACCCACTAAAGCAGACTTTATTATGCCTGGCAAAGAAGGAAACTGAGGCCGCTAAGTACCTTCCCAAATGCACAGCAGGATGAATCAGGACATGAACTCCAGTGTGTGTGTGTGTGTGTGTGTGTGTGTGTGTGTGCGCGCGCGTGTGTGTTGCCTCAATGGAGGGGTTCTGTTGCTTGGGTCTCAGGAAAGGACATGTAGGCAACGATTGGTTATCCCAAGCTAAAAGCAAGAGCTAATCATTTAGCCTACACCAAACTCTTCATCTTCTCTTGGATGTCCCAGAAACTGAATTTGTATAGAGTTTTGGTCATGACTTCCCCCAACAGATATGTGTTCACCATACCCATAGCTATTATGATGTCTGATATGGGATTCCCCTCTGTATACTGTGAATGTGTTTTATTACCCTTAAGAGTCTTCTTAATGTTCAGAGAACGTGTCCCTTTTACAGATGAGGAAACTGAGACACAAGCAAGGAGAATAACTTGCCAGTCATATTAGGGCTAATTCTGGGAAAGTCAATATGCTCATTTGATTCTCCAGACCCCAGATCCTGGACCAAGAGCCCATCATACCTACCTCCTGTCCAAGCATCCTTCCAGTGGGTAAACAGGGACATATCTCAGCTGGCTCTATGCCTCCCCAGCTAGAACTGACCCTTCTCCCAACTCCATTCCCACCTAGCTGGGTGAGCTTGCAAGGCAGGGCCAGCCTGTCCTGAGCTGCAAGATGTATTCATCAATTTGATGAGGATGTTAAAGCTTTCTCTTTGCAACTAATTATGGCCTGATTTATAGGCCTGGCCTTGGTTTGATAGAGCTCTCCTCATGACAGGGATGAATGCAGTACTGGCATGGACCCCTTCATCTCTTCCATTTCTCTCGCTTCCTCCCTCCTCCTTCCTCCCTCCCTCCCACATCTCCTGCCTCCTGCCTCTGCTCTCAGTTCCCGCAGGAACACCCTAATGACACAATGACAAGCTGGTGAAGCATAGCTCCTCCTCAGTTGCATCTGCCTTTGACACTAACATCCCTCCTGGATGCTCTGACATGGGCATATGGGTGCTGGACCAGTGGAGCTCTGTGCCAAGGCTGGAAACAAAGCATCTTCCCAGCATCTTCCATGAACACTTAGAGCGCTATTGAGATGAGCAAACTGAACTGAGGATGGTAAGTCTCTTTCCTGTTATTTTCAGATAGGGAAACTAAGGCAGGGAGAGGATTTGACTGCAGTTTCACACAGAGAACAATAAAGGGAAGTGGGTTAGTGTCCTGGAACCCAACTCCAGCACCTTCCTGTGACCAAAGTCATCTTACTACTGTCTGGGGGAAATGCCTTCCTCCAGATGTTTTTCCTTGTGTGCGTAGGGGGGTGGGGTGAGGGGGAAGAGTCCCCAGCATGCACTGGCTTCCCAAGGCAGCTAGTTTTCACCAAATTTCAGGCCTCATAGAAGAGATAAAGAACAAACCCAAACTGTTACGCACTTACCCTCCTTAGAGTTGAAGGGCGTTATGAAGGCACTCCACAGCCAAGCGCATCTGAAATCCCAGCACTTAGGAGATGGTGGCAAGGAGAATGCAGTTGTGCCCAGCTACACAGTAAGTCTGAGGACAGCTGGAGATACATAAGCCCCTGTTTGAAACAGCAACAACAAAACAAACAAAGCAACCAGTCTGAACATGAACATAATTCAAAATCCAAATAAGACTAAATCCCAGACCCTGCCCTACCCTGAATGTAAACATTAACCTTAACCTTAATCTTTATTTCAGTTCGGTGGTTCTCAGCCTCCCTCGGAAAATACTGGATAAAGAATTGAGACAGTTTTAGTTCTTATATGCAAGGAATCCTTCATATCTCCCACTGAGTACAGAGAGCCAGCAGCTTTTGATGGTGCCAGGACCATGTGCAGTTTTGATAAGAGGGAGCCAAGTCCGTAAGAAAGTGAAAAGGGAGAGGATCAACCCACATGCCAAGAGCTCAGTAGCAAACTCTTCAAAGATTTATTTGTTTGCTTATTATTTTCTGTGTCTGAGGTGTGCCTACATGTGTGTATGTGCATCAAGTGCCTGTCTGGTACCTGTGGAGGCCAGAAGAGGGCATTAGATCCCTAGAACTAATTACAGATGGTTATGCGTCACCATGTGGATGCTGGGAACCAAACCCCCATCCTCTGGAAGAGCAGCCAGTGCTCTTAACCTCAGAGCTGTCTCTCTAGCCCCAGAAAACATTTAAAACTCCAAGCCATAAAGAGAGAGGAAGTAGAAGGTGGAGGGAAATAAGCAAGTGGTAAAGACCATGTATAGAGGGGGCTGGAGAGATGGCTCAGCAGCTATGAGCACTGACTGTTCTTCCAGAGGACCTGAGTTCAATTCCCAGCACCCATGTGGCAGCTCACAACTCTCTGTAACCCCAGTTCCTGGGGATCTGATATCTTCACACCAATGCACATAAAATAAATTTAAAGAAATTATTTTTTAAAAAGGCCACGTATAGAGTTAAGACTTGGAGAATGAAGAGCTAAAAATGGATGATTTGTGAAAGAGTCTGGTCTCCTTCCATATTTCCTTACAGTTCATCTTCTATCTGGGAACACGATTTAGGTAGAACCTAGAGTCTTATGTTTACGCAGGCCTCGGCACTGAAGGGTCTGGGGGTGTGGCTCAGGAGTTGAATACCACTTACTATGCCCAGGACTCCGTGTTCAATCTCTAGCACAAGAAGAAAAGCAGGGGGAGAGAAAGAAGAGAAAGAAAAAGAAAGGGGGAGGTGAGAGGAAGGAAAGGAAGGGAAAGGCAAGGCAGTGTGAATGGTGAGCGGAAGGGGTGATGGGTGACCCAGCATAAAAAGAAAAGCAAGGGAAGTCAGAATGTCAGTGTCTGGAGTTCTAGGGTGTTATACAAAATGGACACAGCGATCAAATATAGAGCCCTAGGCAAAGGTCAGAAAGGTTTCTGGGGTTGGAGAGATGACTTCCAGGAAGAGCACTTGCTGCCCTTTCAGAGGACCACAGTTTGGTTCCCAGCACCCACTTTGAGTGGCTCACAACTGCCTTTAACTCCAGCTCCAGAGGGTCCAACATTCTCTTCTGGCCTCCAAAGAAATTCTACCCACTCACAGACATGCACATAAGTAAAAATAACATAAATCTCTGGAGAGATGGCTCAGTGGTTGAGAGCACATGCTGCTATTGCAAAATACCCTGGCCCAGTTTCCAGCCCCACACTGTGGCTAGCAGCCAGCCCTAACTCCAGTTCCAGTCTTGTTGCCTCCACAGGGAGGCATGGTATGTCCACACGCAGGCCAAACACTCATACACATAAAGTCAAAATTAAGAAGACGACTTTAATGTCATCTTTGATGCAGACTCTATTAAGTGAAAGCTCATGATTTCTCCATCTGGAAGTTAAGAAGGCTGGGCCAGAGCTCAAAGTCCCCTTGACTTTGATACTCTAGAATTCTTGTCTTCCCTCATCAAAGCCACTGTGTGCATAGCTCTTTCCACTTCCCTCCTCCTTCTATTTATGTGAAGCATCCTGGCTCTTCCCTCTGCGCACTTTGTTGCACTGGACTTGCTCTCTGGCACGGAGGAGTACCTGTTTTCTCCCCTTGGACATAGAAGCCTCTGAAAAATGCAAACAGCATGCAACTTCCAGCCCTTGGTGCCTCCAGTACAATGCTCTGCGGGCTGGCGAGGCTCCTTGAGTTCCCTAGACAGAAATGCCTATATTGTCATGTGGCCTCCCCTTATGTTTTAGAAGTTGCCCTTGCCTCGCCCTGTCCTGTCCTGCCCCAGATTCTAGAGCTGCCTGGCCAGAAGTGGAGGATGCCAGGAGTCCCCCATAGCTGCGCATCAGCCCCACTCAACTGCACCCTGCCCCCAGCTGCTCAAAGGATGATGTTGGTGTTGAAGGTCCCAGTTGTACGAGGTCCGTAAAAAGCTCCTTCAAAGTACAATGTCCCCTCAGCAGCAAAACAGCAGTTCTGCAAACTCTCCAAAAGAAAATTTAAAAAAAAAGAATAAATATTAGTGAAGACAAAATGCAGGGCAGAGGAAGTGGTCTGAGAGAGGCTGGGATCTTTCATGTCAGGAAAGGCATCACCCTGCCAAATCCCCACCCATCCCATCCATCCCAAGCCACGTTCTGCCTCTCCCTCACATGGAAACATGTGATACTGAAGTTACAGTCATCTGCTCAGATTTTCCTCAGAAGGGAAAAAAAATAAAACCACAAACAGCTGCCTGTGAGCCAGACTCCAGCTCAGACCAGGAGTCTTGATGACCTCATCGGTTTCCAAGCAGAAACTCGCTTCTCTACAGCCAGCCAGGCTGCTAGCGTTTCTACTGATCAACTGTGCAAGGGTCCTTGAGAAAGGAGAAGGCTGCCTGTGTGGAGCTTCAAGCCTGAGCCACACATGGTGGGGCATAGAAACATCTACATGAGAGGCTGGGGTAAACACCCTCTCCCCCATCCTCCGCTCTACCTGCTTTAATGAGCCCCTTTGCTCACTGAAACAAAAGACATTCCTAAATTAAAGATTTGTTACCTTCCATGTTGGTCCAAGTGGAAAAACCACTTGCTGCTGGCAAGTAGATGTATCAGAACCAGTCCACGGGAGTTTTATTAAACGGTTCGAGAAAGCTGGAAGACCATAAAGCGGCAGAGGACCTGGAGGGGTTAAAGGGTTCAAAATTTATGCGGGATCAGGACTGGAGAGGAAGTTTCAAAGCCAATAGAACAAACCTGCAACATTGCAGATGAGGGACCCACAGTCCAGAGGAGGGAGGGTGTGTCTCACCAAGTTAACAGCAGAAGCAAGGATTCTGACCTCCTGACTCGGTCCTGGGCCAGCTACAGAAAAGTCCAGGCCCTGGGCAGCAAACTTTGCCTGGCTGACAAGTTCTCTGGGGATCTGCCTGACTTCCAAATGCATGGAATCTCCAGTGAGATGCAGCGTGGCATGAATGGGCACGACATGGGGTGGGTGAACGCAAGACACAGGGGAAGTCTTCTGGAGTAGAGGCTTTGGGAGGCTTCCTTTACTTCGAACTTACTAAACAGTTATAATTTGACTTAGTTGAGCTCAGCGGTTCAAACACATGTTGCTCTTGCAGAGGACCTGAGTTCAGTTCCCAGGACTTACATGGTAACTCATAGTCTACAGTGATATTTTATTTATGTTTTAATAAGTAAAGCTTGCCTGAAGAACAGAGGGTAACACTAAGCCACTAGAGTTCAGGCAATGGTGTCATACACCTTTAATCCCAGGATTTGGGAGACAGAGGCAGATGGATATCTGTAAGTTCAAGGCCACCCTGGCAGAGGTAAGACTTCTCTAGTGACTTGGCCGTTTTGCTTTTCTTATCTTCAGCTTGAACCCCAATATCTGTCTCTGGGTTTTTATTAATCATGCTACAATAACTACTGGCAACTCTAGTTCTGGGAGATCTGATGTTCTCTTCTGGCCTCCATGGACTCCTGCACACGTATGGTATACATATATACTCTCAGGAACACACACACACATACACACACATATAAGTAAGTCCCAGTTGTATACAATCTAAATAACATAAAATTCACCATCTTAACCACTTAAACTTTTTTTTTGTCTTTGTTTTTTGAAACAACCTGTCCTGGAACTCACTCTGTAGACCAGGATGGCCTCGAACTCACAGATCCTCCTCCTCTGCCTTCTCAGTGCAGGGATGAAATTATGTGTCACCACCCAGCTCATTTAAACTTTTACTGCATGTATTTATTTATTGTAGAGGGGACATGCATGCCACAGCACACATGTGGACATAAGAAGAAAAGAGTTGATTTCTCTCCCCATTGTGTGGCTCCTGGGATCTAACTCAGGTTCTCTGGCTTGGCAGCAGGTACCTTGACCCCCCTGAGCCTCCTCTCCCATCCCCTAAGCACTTTGAAGAATGTCTGGTTCATCAATGTTAATGCATTAATGATATCTCATTAGCGATATATTTATTAAACAACACCTCCTATGTCCCATCTCTTGACACCTCCTAGAAACCAATACTGCATTTGTTGTGTCTCAAAGAATTTTATTCCTCATATTAGTGGCTCCACACAGTACTTATCTTTCATAATATTTTATTATGTTTAAGAGTGTTCTCTAGTTTTATCCATATTGCAACTGCATGTATCAGAACTTCCTCCAGACTGCCCTTCCAAAGGATCATAGTTCCGTTCTCAGCACCCACCCTGCGGCTCTCCACCGGCTGTAATTCTGGTTCCAGGTGATTCAGGGCCTCTTCTGGCCTCTGTGAGGACTACAAACATACCTGCAGGCAAAACATTCACACATACAAACTTTTAAAATTGATTTTAAAAGCACATTGAATGTCTAAACATTGGTTTCATGTATTATTTATTTGTTTGTTTGCTTATATATCTTTTTGTTTGTTTTTGAGTCAGGGCTTCTCTGCGTGACCCTGGCTATCCTGGAACTTGTTTTGCAGACCAGGCAAAACTCGAACTCAGAGATCCGCTTGCCTCTGCCTCCCGGGGGCTGAGATTAAAGGTGTACACTACCATGTTTGGCTATTTATTTTAAGATAGGGTCTCATGTAACCCAGGTTGGTCTCAAGCTCATGGTATAGCTGAGGATGGCCTTGAACTCTTGATTCTCTTGTCTCTGCTACCAGATACTGAGATTACAAGCAGGTACCACCATGCCCATCTAATGTGTCATTGCTGTATGATTCCCTTTATACCCTAAAATCCTTAGCATGGGTTAAAAGCTATCTCTTCTATTTGGTAGAATGTCTTCAAACAAGAGCCTGCCTTTCACTAATATTTGGGAATTTGCAAAGCAAGGACAAGTCCATGTGCTCTCCTATTCTATGAGCTCAAAATTTTTATCAAGGACCTTGCTCGATGACAAGTCCTAGATTACAGTTTCTCAGACATGGCATTGTTTTGATGGTCTCTGCTAGATAAGCCTTTGGTACCAAGGCCATTCAGTGCATCCTATGATGTTCATAGGAAATTTCAGCAACATTTCTGGCCTCAAACTGCTAGTTACCTATGACATCCTGATTGTGACAGTTAAAATGCCTCCAGACGACACTAGATATCCCTGCAGTCAGGGTAGGTAAAAGGCAAAGGAAACTGAGATTCACTGGCTGAGGCAGAAGCATGAGGAGAAGCAATTCCTCTGCTTTTTATCGCCTTGTGGGAATAGTAGAGATTTTGCTAGCAGAGAGGGTCTGTATGTTCAGAAGATTCGGGGTGGATGAGCAACATGCCTGTACTCCTTGGGTCTCACTGAATGGAAACAAGGAAGATTTCCTATGAATAAATTCTTGCCTTGAAGAAACTCTTCCTGCCAGATCACCGGGTGACAGAAAGGAGGATGAGGTCATGCCTTGTGAGAAGTTACTGGAAAGAGCAATTAATTCCCACTGTTCAGACAGGATCTGCTAGTACTCTGAACTTGGTTGGGGTCAAGTACATAAAGGGTCCTCTGGTTGGATCCTGACTGGCTTAGGAAGGGAAGTCCAGAGACCGAGTGGCTTTTCTAACATTACACAGCATATCAAAGATGAAACCAGGACTTGAACCAGCTTGGCCCTGACCGTAGGAAAGATGGGAGGGAGTACATGGTCTAATCCAGTGTCCTCTCTTTCTGAAGGATCAGATAGAGTAGAGAGAGGCAAGAAGTGTCTGAGAGTGACCCTTTCCTTGGGGTGAAATGAAGGAGACTCTTCTTTGCCATAGAGTATTTTCCAAGATGCTTCGGGGTTGCAGGCTTCCGAGCCCACTATCTCACTTTCTCATTGCTGTGGACCGCTATGTTATCAACTTATGCACTCGTTCAGCTGAGGAAGTGGGAGCCAGGGAGAGCCTGCGGCCATCAGGAAAAGGCTGGCAGAAAACCAAACAGAAAAGGCCAGCATCCTGGGGATAAACCTGCTGACAGAACTGCTATGAAGTAGGAAGGAAGAAAAGGAAGACTCAAGGCAGGGAGAAAATTGGAGAGAGAAAAACAGGAAAGACAGAAAGACCCTCAGCAGAAACACCAAGCAGAACACTGAGGGAGCTTTCCTCCCCTTTCTGTTAAAACAAAACAAAACTCCTATGGACCTATAGGTTCATCTTCCTCCTCCAGTGAAGCCAGAGGATATCAGTCCTCACCATCTACCATGCTTGAAACAGGGTCCGTGCTTGAAACAGGGTTGCTTTATTTTTGCCTTCCCAATGAGAATGCCAAGTTAGCCTAGTATTTGCTTCCTCCTAATTCTGTCTATCTCCCTGGGGGAGCACCAGGGTTGTAGACTCCCAAGCTACCACATCCTATTTTACTTGAGTTCTGGGGATTTGAACTCAGATCCTTGCCCTTGCCTGGCAAGTGCTTTATCCACTGCTCCATCTCTCCAGCCCCAGATATGTTATTACCAAGTGTGCTTTTCTTCTCTTAGCCTCCCAAGAGCTAATCATGCAAACCAAATAGTCTTCAAACTTATTCGTGATTAGATAAAGAATCAAATCTTCAAGAGTGATTTACTGTGTGTCTTCAGAAAAGTCACTCAACCATACTGAGCAGTGAGGCCTCCCTCTTATTTAAAGGGGAAAAAATGCAGATATTACTGCAGCCCGGCTCCAAGAGAGGCCCCATTGTCTAACTCACTGGAAGTGCTAAAGAGCTGCTCTTTCATCTGGAACTACCTGGGGAGAGATTTTCTTACCAGGAGCTTTTACATCCTCATTCATTTGAATTGGTGTTCTGGGAACCAGGCAGGGAACAGGTATTTTTATCTTACTTTAATGGATAAGGAGTAGCGTTACTAGTAAAAAAAAAAAAATGGAGCTCTCCTTCCCTGCACTCCTCTGAGAACCCCAGGAAAGTCTGGGCTGTTCTTTGAGTGGGATTCAGAGAAAGGGGCTAGATTTTGAGGAAGGTGAACCTTGTTCTTTCAAGAACAACAAACAAACGCAAACAAAGGTTCATCCCAGCCTTCTCATTAGGGAGGAATCAAAACAGGGATTAAAAATGAGTTTCAAGCCAGGTGGTGATGGCGCACAACTTTAATCCAGCACTCAGGAGGCAGAGGCAGGCGGATCTCTGTAAGTTCGAGGCCAGCCTGGTCTACATAGTGAGTTCTAGGACAGGCTTCAAAGCTACACAGAGAAACCCTGTCTCCAAAACAAAACAAAAGCACGCGTGGAGTGGGGGGTGGGGTGAGGGGGATCTCAGGCTGTGGCTCAATCTTAGAGGGTTTTCCTGGAACGTACAATGCCCTAGGGTCTATATCCACCAAGACAAGAGTTCCCAGCCTTGGCTCTCAGTAAAGAACTGAATTTCCTCCCCTCCTCTGTTTTCTGGTCCTGGTTTCTTTTTCCTCAGGCCTCCTCTGCATTCCCACTCAACTTGCAGCGGCGAGGGGAGGGGGACGACACGGGACGACAACAATTATTTATACCCTTCTCCTCCACAGCCCACATCCTCCAGGGGGCCAGCTCAAATTACACCTGCCCTTATGAATCTTTCCTTTACTTTGTCATTAGATCCCCAAATTTGTCGACAAGAACAAGACCTGCCACCCAGAAAGACAGCAGTAAATTAGGAGTGAGTTATCCACCCTGCCTAACGTGCATGCGCACGTGTAGCTTACCGCCATGAGGACACAGTAACGAGAGGTCCCAGTGCACTGCCTTGGGCCCTGAAATTCTCAATTTTCAGGAAGCAGTTTTTGCAGAGTTGTAGGGTCTGATTTTTGGGGGGTGTTAAGAATTAGTGGGTTCTTTTAATGTGCCACGCACAGTCCCGGCCTGTTGCCCCACCTTTTCAAGACAAGGACTGAATTGGAGGGTGTAACTCAATGAATAAACGCTTCATTCGGGGGCCACCCTGGGCCATCACTGTCCTGGATTTTTGTTTTGTTTTTTGTTTGTTTTTCCTCTCTGTTTTGAATTCCAGTGTAGAACAGTGTCTCCAGGCAAGAAGCCTCAAATATGCAAAAAGGAAAGAGGAATTCCAAGTTCAAATCCAGGAACAGGACTAGAGAAAGGAAGGGCCAGCTCTAAGACAGGTGGAGCCGTCCATCCTCAGGGAGAACACAGTCTCCAAGCAACAAAAGGATGTCTTCTCTCTGTCCTAAGTAACACCCGGAATTTCTCTCCAGATCATCCACAAAGAGTTTTTACCTGTTCTTGCAGAACCTGACTGGGCTAGGTTCCCACAGCCCAGAAAAGCTCCGAGTGCAGGGAAAGAGAATCCAGGCCTAGAGTCCCTCCACACTGCTGCAGCTGCATGGTGTGTAGTCACAAGGGTCGAGGAGAAAGTAGTGTGAGGATAGAGGAGAGACTGGCTAGAACCAAAGCCAAAGCCAGCATCTGGGAACCTGAAGCC
>LOEQ01000887.1:156331-170906 GCA_001685075.1 Bramus lutescens
GCGTAGTACCCTGGCGAGTGGTCGCTGGGTAGGTAATCGCTCTGTGAATACTCCTCGCACGGAGGAAACTTGGGGTCGACATAGTTTGAGTTGATCAAAAAGGAACTCATAGCCATTAATTTCTGGGAATTGCCCACAAAATATACTAAAATTTATTCCGACCCCTGACTCGTTTTCCTGTTTCCGAAAGCCCTCCTACTTACTGTCAAGTGAACAAAGTTAGGGGCCCACGTGATCCTCCGAGCCAATGGCCACCCGGCCTGCGATTCCCGGATAAGGAAATCTGCTCACCCGGACCCTACTCCAGCCAAAGAGGTTTATTTCCCCTTCTCTCCCCCTCCCCACCCACCCAACCTCAGGATTTACATAGGCTCCTGCGGGGCGATCCCCCTCCTCGCCTGGCTTTCTCCGCAGCGGAGAGCGGCGAAGAGCTAGGAAGGAGTGAGCAGGTTAAGACTGGAGAGCTTGTTTTGGGGGGGCTGGGCAAAGCACAATCTCTGCATTCCCTCAGAAGTTGGGGCTCCGGGTGTATCCCCCTGCCCTACCTCACCTCTGCCACCCGTTCTCGTCCTTCCATAGGGTCCCATCTTCTCCCCAGGGTGAGTGGGAGCTCACGCACCGGGTGTCTGTGTGAGGTTAAATGATTGGCGGGCCAGGGGGCTCCTTCTTGAAAGGGGCACCCACTAGGTTTGAGGGGCGCTGAGCTTGGTGCTTCTCACTGCAGTCAGTTGGGGAGGGGTAGGAGGTGAGTGAGGAGGCGTCGGGAGCAAGAGGCGGGTGCGCCGAGGGACTTGTCAGAGATGAATGGAACCGCGGGCGGATCGATAGGAAATTCACGCACTAATTCGGGGAGACTTCGCCTTCCAAATCGCATTTAGCTGCACTATTAGCTTCTCCGTGTCTGTCAGTCTGTCCTCTCCTCCTAACCACTCCCTCCCTTTGACCCACAAGGCCCAAACTCGGAGAAATGACTTGACTTCCCGCACTAAAGATAGAAGCTGGAATAAGACAAAACCTGCAAGTTTCGAAAACAGATGGAGTAATAATTTGCTAATTCCAGATTCATCGAAGCAATGCTAACCATGGCATCAAGAGTTCTTATTGTTGCTAAAGCTGCCGCTTCTGCCTGTGAGACCAAGAGAAATTTCACATCCTTATGATCTAAGGAAAGGAGTCCTAGCTGTGACACCCCCACCAAGGGCACACGCACTAGAACACCCATGGCAACCTCATATTTTTCAGGGCGTCTTGTCCTGAACCTAATGAAATAGCGACCTCCGCATCCGTTTGAAAAGCAAATTTCCTTTGCCTTTGCACACTGCTTCCACACGAATTCCAATAAAGCACCAGAGACCCATAATAGAAAAGAACTAGGTTTGGACTTAAGAATAAAATTTTAAAAACCAGCAACATTAACCTCTTAAGTGAACAAGGACCCAGGCAGGCAAGGATGACACCTCAGGTAGAAGAGATTTCTCCCTAACTAGTTGAGGGAGGAAAAGAAAGAAAAGGAAGAAGTCTTCTTGAAGCCAGTCACTGGATTGTCCTCATTTAGAAAGTAATCTATTTTTCTTCTGGAAAGAAAATGAACGGAGTGTTTATGTCAACTACATATTCCCCTAGATACGAATTTGTGACCACAAAATTCCTTACACAAATTCGGATCTACAGGGTATATACAGAAGACAGACAGGTCTTCTTGGCCCAGGAAATTTCCAGTTCTCTTACTTTCGGTGCGTTCTTCTTTTGGGGTGTAGTTTGAGTGCTTTCATTTTATTTCGTTTTGTTTTAATTTTGAGTTCTGGGAGCAGAAAAAGACACTGTGGGTCCATTCTTAAGAATACAATATTTTCAACTCTGCTATAAAAAGAATCACAAATAAAAGCAGCCGTTGGGCAAAGGAACTCGAACCTCGTGGCTGCCGCGCGACTTTCGGTGGCGCATGAATTATGAGATGTAAACATTAGCTAAGTACAAAAGAAGGAAGGGTCATCCTGAGGCTGCCTCTAAGTCAGAATCAGGCCTTTCTGGGTGCCCTCAGTCCCTCCCCTCCCCCTATGACTTTTTTTTAAGAAAAAAACAAAACCCCAAATCGGCTCCTCCCCTGTCCCCAGTCTTTACTTTGTGATCAAACGCATATCTAGGTATCTTCCAAAGCAAAGGGAGGAGAGAGAGGTGGCTGGGTGTGAAGGGGGCATAATAAAAGTCCTTTTGGAAAAACTGAATGGTAAAAAGAGAGAGAAACAGCTGTGAAGAAAAATGCTGGGAGACCAAGCAGATGGGGGCTCCCGGATATTTAATGACAGGCAATTCCGTTTACAACCTGAGAAAAAGATCAAAGGCGCTTCATTTCCGAACGAAGGGCAATGAGGAACCATAAAAGTTGCAGCCAGATGATGTGCAGACCCCTCCCAACCTCCCATATCCCTCCTACCTCCTGGGGACTGGAATGAAGGGACAGTCCTGTAGAGGTGTGGGGAGGACCTCCTTTACGCACTCCTTAGCCCCAGGCAGAGATTCTCTGTCTAGAGGCACACTAACTGGGCCCATCCACCTGCTTGGGTTGCTGGCAATGGAGCCAAAATGGGATTCTGGCATTTGAGAATGAACATCCTGAGGCTCCCTCCCAGTAACTGTTGATTTACTAAACTGGAAAAATGAGAAATTGAGCTAGAAAGGACTGAAGCTTAAACCCTGAGAGCTCTGACCAGGTGAGGGCCACTGTGGCGGGGAGAAACTTCCTCACCACCCAGTTTCCTAGGTTTAAGCAATACTTTAGTCCTTACTGAGTCAATTAGAACACTGTCAATTTCATGAACGTACACAAATCAGCCAAAACAACTGTCTAAACCACCTCACCCACACAGAAACCGGGAACTGGATAGGAGAGATCCCACCTGCAGGTAAATGGGTCCAGAGACCTCTGTTTCTGTTATTTGTTTTGTTTTTAACCTACTACATCTAGGCATTGCAATAGTGGCCTCTCGGTTTGGCTTTTAACCCAAATACCCTCCTAGCTAGCTAGACCAGACTCATGCATAAGTAGAGAGAAAAAATATTATAGAGACAGGGTTCAATTTGGTCATCCATAAAGTGTATTGCTTTGATTCCCCCACCAGCTCCCTAGCATCAAGCAAGAACCAAATCGTCTCAAAGGGTTCGACCACCCACTCCAATTGCCCAGGCCCCTCCCCTACCCCATACCTCCCGCTCTTTATATTGATCTAATCCATCTGCGACTTGGGAGATCATCAAGTGGGAGAGCATCAAGGCTGGTTTCTTCCTGACCTACACCTAACAAGAGATGTGGCCCAGGTGTCCTGAGCACCAAGAGTGAGGAATGGGGGTAAAGAGACGCCCTGGTCTCTGAAATTTTCGATTCTAAGAACTGGAGAGCCACCACCTGCCCTCCTACCAACCCCCGTCCACACTCCATCTCTGTTTAGACGCTAGGGGCTAAAGACAAGATTTATCAGCAACCTCCTGAACAGATTTCACTACAGCTTGAGACAGCCTCACCTCTCTACTCCCGGAATACCAACAACAATAAGCATAACAATAAAAATACACAGAGCCAGGGGCGTGGGTACCTTCTGTGCCACCTCTCTAGAGTTCCCAGGTTCTTTGAAGACCACTTGACTGCCTTCTCCTGGCAGCCACAGGTTGCTACTGTGACCTCTCGCTGCCCAGCCCACCCCGCCTCCGCCATCACAGGCATGCCCCGGCCCGGAAAAAAAGCATCTACCTTTTATGGGCGAGTTGGAAGGGAAGCAGAGAGGAAAGAAACCCCAGCAGAGGGCCAAGATGACGCTAGTCCCCAGCGGGCCTGAGCACCCCAAGCGCACTGAACGGAGCAAGGGACTGAGCCTGCAAGAGTACTCACCCAGCCGCTCGCCGCCTGCTCCAGGCCGTGGGCCCGCTGAGCAACAGCTGAGCTCGCTCCTGTCCACTATTGTGTGTCCGGAAAACCGAACCGCGGCTGCGGGCAAAGGAACCACAGGCCCCCTCGGAGACCGGAAAAAGATTTTTTTTTTTGGTGTGTTTTTGTTTTTGAAGCGCAAGTTTTCGTATTAATCTCATACTTTGGCAGTCTTTGTTAAACGGCTAGGCGCGTCACGAGGCTCTCGAACATTTTAATAATTTTTAGACGCCGTGACCTGCGGTTCACCCCTCTCCGGGCCTCCCCCACGAGCAAGCAGTTACTATAATATGCTCACGCAGTTCTCTCGGTCATATTGAATTTTGCGCAGGTCATTACTTGGGAGAAAAATGACAGAGCAGGAATTTGATTCAGCTTGCCCTCTCCAGCTCGACTTTTCTCTCCCCCCCAAACCCACCCAAAAATGTCTCCATTGGAATACGATTCAGGCGGCCCCGCCCCTGCCCCCGCTTTGATTTTTCAATCATTCCTATATTTTTGTCATCTCTGGTTCCCAGGGCTAAGAGCAAAAGCCTGTGGTCCCGTGGAGGGAATCCTTCTGAGACCTGAGCACTAACTAATTATGCTGGCACTGGCACCTGAAGGGCAGAAAGTATGTCACTGGGCATCTGAACCTTAGAAAACCGGCCTGACACAAGGGCTTCCTTCCCTGGGCTCTTTTCCCTAAATGCCTGCACCCTCAGGGCCTGGGTCGACTGAGACCCTGTTACTCTCTTCATCCATTTTACTTGTGGCCCCAAATGCCAGATACATGGCCATTTCTGCCAAAACTTTAGAGGCCCCAGAATTCCAGAAATGACTTTTCTACCTCTCTGGAATAGAGTTTGATCCACAGCAGATCCCATTGGGGAAGAGGGAACTCAGAGAGGGGCCAGGCTGCACTGATCAAATGCAGGGAACTTGAGGACCTGGTTTTCAGAGGTTTTAATGGTCCCTGAAAACAAAACACTCCCCTCCATTTTTTTTTTTAAGAATATAGTTCTCATTCATCCTGCAGCTCTTGGTCCTTCCTCCATCACCATCAGAAAGACCTGGGTTTTAAAATCTGATGGAATGTCTACAATGTATCCTTCCTCTTCTCTGCCCCCCCACCCAGTAGTCTGGCTGATGTAGTCTAGACAACTCCCCTTTAGGCCAAGCCTAATGTGAGTGCCTGCAGAGTGGTATCCTCTAGAAAGGATGGGTTAGGGCAAGGCAGCCAGTTTGGTCTGGGATAGCAGAAGTCACTTTTCCCTTCCTGCAGTCTTTTTAGCCTGGGACCTCGGACCACCCCAGTCTATTCCAGATTTCTAAATTTGTCAACGTTTTCTTCTGAGACGAAGGCAAATGAAACTAAGAGGGAACCAAAAGAAATAGATCCTCCTCTTGAAGCTCTGACCTTGGCTCCTCAGGACCACAGGACACCCCCAGTGAATTTCACTTGAGTAGTAAATAGAAATGATTTCATACACCCTTTAGTTGGGAGGGGGAAATTGGGGTTAAATTGCCTTATAATTTACTGTTACCCTTTTTTTCCCTCTCTGGCTTTATTTCAAAATATTTCACAAAAGCTCCCAGCTTATGCCCATTGTAGGACAAACACCCACAGTGCACCTCCTACAGCGAATGCTTCCAAAGAGCCTGTGATGACATCTCATAATGCAACAGTCATTTCAAGACCCAAAATAGGCATATGCCTTAGTGTTATAATCATGGTCTCTAGGAAGCCTCTCACTCATGAGCTAAGCTTAATGCATAGACTGGGGGTTCATTTCAGGTCGCCTGTTTCAACTCCCGCTACAAAGATCTCCAAGAGACCATTAAGTATTTTTCCACCACACTCGCTCTCCCTCTTCCAAAGAGGGAGAGAGTGGATCTGGATGAACCACCAAATGGAGGCTTGGGAGAGGAGAGAACTGCTTTTCACTGTCCTACTTCTTAAACACGACACGTAAAGAGAAAGATTGGGAATTTAAAAAAAAAAATCTCTAGTACTGGCCCAAAGTCTTAAAGTCCAGTACCTGGAACTAATCTAGGAACTAGGGGTCTGGGAAGACACAGTTACATCCCCCAGAGGAGGAGGAGCATGCAATTTGGTCCCTTTAGGCAAGCAGGGTGGGGCTGCTGCTAGCGAGAATCAAGACTTCACCTTGGAAGCCTTCTTTTGGCCTTGCCAAACGTCTTGCAAGGACGTGTGGATAATTGGATTTTTTAAATGTGTGCGGCTGGGTAGGTTTTAATTAAATTTTATATGGTGACTCAAAGGTTATCTTTAGGAGAGAAAATTGCGTGGAGGATTCGCCACGCCCCAGAGCGCTGTCTTTTGTGCGGCTCTCCACCAGCGGCCGCACAGCTTTAGCAGAATAAGTTTCCTCCTTCCTCAGTTTCCCCTCCCCCAGATATCTGCCTTTCCCCTAACCCACTTCTGCTTCCTCCATCCCTTACATCTCCCAGCTCCCTTGTCTTCCTTACCTCCAAGCATCCCATGCTCTCTCTTCTCTCTTCACACATACAANCCGGGATCACGCATGCACGTAAACTTTTGACCCTCCAACTTTGCGACCCCTCCGCCAATAACACTGGCCTCACTGCTCAGGGTCTCCTTCTGCTGTGTGGACTGCAGAGACCCAAGAGCAAAACATCTTCCTTGCCCCTCCCCTTTGGCCACCTTGTGCTCCCACCCCACCCCAAGAAAGAACCTTAGACCTGGGGAATAGGAGTTCTAGGTTATTAAATAACTCCCGGGGGGGGCGGTTGCACTGACGACACTTCCCTCATTTTCATAGGTCTCTTTGGTTGAGATGCCAGCAAGGGCTTTTGACTGCCCACCCACCCTTCTTCGTTCTAGTCTGGAAGAGTGAGGCTGAGGTTGCTGAGTGAAGGGCTATGGGAACCGCTGAATGGGGCTGGCCTGGAAAAGAGTGGTTTCTAAGGTGAAGAATGAAAACAGCTTGAAGGAGGACTTCCTTGGAATCGGAGGCGTCTACTGGGCCCTTGGGGGGTTGGGGAGGGAGCGGAAAGAGATCTGGGTCTCAACAAAGCAGACCCTGCAGGGCCCGGGGCCACTTTGAGCGGTCGCCTGCTGGCGTCTCAGAGACCCCAGCCTGGCTGTGAACTTGGTCTAAGGCGGACTCTACTGGCAGATCCGGGAAGTTACAGCCTCTGCCTCCCAGCCGGCGCAGCGGCCCCGCAGTGGACCAGCGCGCTTTCGGTTTCCCATCTGCCCAAATACCACCTCTCAGGTTCCCATCTGTTGCAGGGAAAGGTTTCATTTCTCCTTCCCTGGGGTACTTGGGAGTCGTAAAGCAGGAAGAAGAGAGAGAAGGGAGAAAGAGAAAGGAAGAGGGAATATAGAGAGAAAGAGAAAAATAAGTGCATAAACTGACTCTAAATTCCCCAAGAGGCGACCCCCTCGCGCATGCCGTCATTCTCCCTCCACTGGACTGCTAAGTGCTTGGGGCCATGCAGACTGCCCACTTTCCCACTTAGGGGCAGGAGGAGGTTAGGCAAGCCAGCCTCAGGCCTAGGAATTATTCCTCGCTGGATGATTCATCCTATCCCACCGGGATCTGAAGTCAGGAGCCCAGCCATTGAGCCGCAAGGCCCCCCTGCAGCCACTTGCACAGCCCCAGTCCTTTAAAAGACAAGAGCATGGCCAGGATGCCTAGGAGCCTTGGCCAAGGACAAGATGCTGCAAGGTGCTTCAGAGGATACACCTTTCTCTCTCAAAGGAAATAAAGAGAGGAGAGACAGGAGGGAGGAACTTAAGGTATAAAGGAAAGGAAAGAAGAGGGTTGACAGAAAAAGTAAAACTCGAGGAGGGGATGCTATGTGGCTGGACAGGTTCCCAGATTACCGGGAATTTGATCCTGTCCAGGACTTTAAACCCACTACCTCCACCACCACAACTCCTCCTCTTCCTCCTATTAGAGCTCCTAACTCAATGAATTCTCCATAAATTTACCTAAAGAAAGGAGGAAAAGTCGTCTAAACCTGTAGGTATACCGGCCTGTCCTGCAAAAGCTGCTGAGGTGGTGGTGTGGCTGGCAGCGGGTAATGTATGCGGCAGAGGCCTGGAGCCCGGTATAGGCCGGCGCTGAGCACCCCCCTCCACCCCCGTCTGCTGACCTCTGCGTGATCCCGGACTCTATGAATTATTGATGAGATATGAGCGTTGATTTCCCCTTTCAGGATGCAAACTCCATTATATTGTTAAAATGGCGATTTAATCGTTGAGAATAGCTTTGGTGTGGGTTTTTTCCCCCAACTCATTTGCGCCTCCTTCCTTTTCATTTAACTCTCTTAATTAAATCCTTTAACAGATTTTAATCACTTTTTGGAGGGAAGGATAGGAGGAAGAGGAAGGCCACAACACCATCACTACCACCAACAACCAATGGGACACCAAAAGGACCAAACAGAACAGCCCTGAAAAGCTTCAGGAAGCTTCTACCTTTGGAAAGTTGGAAGGAAGGTGAGGAGGGTTAGTAACTCCTCTAAAAAGATGACTTTGGGAACCTCTACCAGAGACTGGGAAGACAGACCTGAGTAAGGAAGACACATTAGGAGATGTCTAGTCTACCCCTAGGAGATTGGGGGGCAGGGAGACCAATTGCAACAACCAAGTCAGGCTTACCCTTGCAGAGAAGTCCAGGGACTTTGAGCTCGGGAGGGTCACAGGATTCTTGTGGGAAGCAACTACCCTATCTAGGCCTCAGGAACACTTAGGGAGAAATGTCCAGTCTCCTTAAAGGGCCCCCATGGCTCCCCTCCCCCTTCCCAAACAGCTCAGTTTCCATGTGGTGTCTGGGTTAATTAATATGGATGTGTAACTGCGCCACAGCAATCGATAAGCCCTGCTGTGGGCAGATCCCAGCCTCAAAATCCAATTACTCTAAAAACCTCCAAAAAGGAATAAAGTGACCGGTAGTGCCTACTCCTAAAAATGGGGGAGGGGAGAATCTTATTAGCCCATCTTCTCAGGTTGGCCTGCTAGAATCCACTAGAATCCCTGCTGTGATGATGTTTATATTCAAGGAGAGTTGTCCCTGGAAGGGACTGAATTTGGGGATACATGCGAACCCTCTCTGCCTTTTCCTCTGCTTCGAATCCTTGGCTTCTCTCACAGCATCCAGATCCCAGGGATAAAAGAATCAGGAAGGGGGAAAAGAAACTGGTATTTGGCTCTCTGGGTTCTGCCCTCTCACAGCCAGGGAAGGGTTAAGTGTCCCTGCTGCAGTTATGGAGAGGAAGCTGATGAAATATGGGCACTTGGAACTCCAGGCTAGGCCGCTTTCCTGTTTACACTTCTTTATACTTCCTCCCATCCCTGTGGCCACAGAGAAACAAAACAAAACAAACAATCAAATAAAGCAAAACAAAATCAAATTGTCCTTCAAGTGGTGGCCAGGCTGGGCTCTGCCCCTAGGGTAGACGATTTGGTGAGAGGGTGCTGGCTTGGTTTGTGTCTCAGAGATTGAGGCCTAGCCCTGCGGGGAGAGGAGAGAGAAGAGATCTTGGGCAGTAAAGCAGTGTGTCCAGAGAGGAGATGGAGAAGCNGGAATGAGGAAAGGGAAGGAAAAGAAGAAAAAAGGAGGAGGAGGAAGAAGAGGAAGGAAGGGAGGCAGAGGCAGCACAAGTCTGAGGTGAGGACAGTTCTTTGTACCAGCAACCCTTTCATGTTCTTCAGGGCCTCTTCCCCAACTCGCCCTGGCAGCAGTTCAGAGAACAGTTACCTCAGAGAGCCAAGCTAGGGGAAGAGGAAGCCCACTAGGGTCCCCCCCCAGATCTGCTTAGAGTCATAGGAGACTATCCATGGGGGCTACTTCTGAAGGAAAAGTAGGTGGGCAAACGTGCCTGGGAACTCCTCTTTGCCATTCTGAAAGATTGATCCAAATATGCTCCGTAGATGTCTCAAGGCTGTCGGCCTGAACATTCTATCAGAGTTTGCAAAACTGACAAGCAAAGTGGGGGGAGGACGCTTGTCAGGGACAAACCTGAGGACCTAGAGTCTCAGGACCCTAAGAAGGAATACAGAAAGCCAGAGAGAGTGAGGTCAGAAAAAAAACAGGAAAAAGGATTCTCTCAGAATCCCCAGGTTAGAGTCTGCTACCGTCGCCTGTCTCCTTTGCGCTTCTTTCAGCTGCTTTGAAGCCAGCAGAAGCCAAACCTCCAAAGCGTATTCATATTTTAAGTGCTGCTGACTTCCTTTGATCCTTTGGGAGTGGTAAAGAGTGTCCTTTACAAGGGGTGTAAATGTCCATCCTTCTTAGGGAGATGCCTGGGTGAGAATCCCAAGCCCTTGGTCTCTTTCCTCTGTTCTTAAAGCTCATTGAGGGTCTCCTATCAGTTAGATGTAGGCAAGGAAGGGTGAGCTTGAAAAAACAGAGAAGAGTAAGGGGCAGAGCAAGAAGAGGGAGAGCACTGGTATCCCTTTCATGGGAAGCAGGGAAGCCCTGTGACCCTTTTTTTGTCAGGGATTAGAAGCCCTTCAAAATGCCAGGTCCTATCTGAGGAATTATCCACCAGAGTTGGTGAATCCAGAGACAGTGAGCTTGCCCGAAGCAGGACCACCAGAATCATTGGCTCCAGAGGTCTTAATTAAGAGGGTGGGGAGACACATCCATTTGATCGGTAAGAGGATTCTAGCTTTTAGAAGGGTGACTTTTCCTTAGAAAACAAGGCTCCCATGGAGGGGGCAAATTTGAAAACACTTCTGGTTGCAGTGCTACAAAACAAAGAGACCATTCACAGTCCAGAGGGGAATGAAGAGGAAAGAGAAAAGACAGCATCTTGGTCTCTTTGGGGACCTATGTTCCTGGGTAGGTTGTATTTGTGACTGGCTAGTTAGACATACCTACGTCCTCCAGACCTGGAAGGTTTGGAACTGAAGACTATGGACCCCCCCATCCCTCATTTTGACTCAAGTTCCTTCTTAGAAACCAGCAAAAGAAATCAATCTGGGACCAACAAGCTGAAGTTCGGTATGAGAACATCGAGTTCTCCCATTCTAGAGAATCCTGAGGAGACCATGGGGAGTGCAGGGGGGGATTTTTTATGGGGAACAGAAATCCCAAACCCAGAGAGCATTCTAGGATAAAGAGGTCCACAGCATCCGCCTTTCCCTGGCTCTGTCTCTCAACTATACCCAGGTAAAAGTGCCCGCCTGGATGCTTCCAACGCGACCCAGATGAACCAATCTCATGATGTTTCTCTCCTGGGGGGTAAGGGGAGATCTACCTGAAGATAGTCAGCAGAGAAACACCCCTCCGCCACACCCAAACTTTATTCCAGCTGTTCGCACCCCCTCCTTCTTGGACCCTAATTTCCAAAGATATTGAAGGAGCATGGATCCCACATGAACCCCTTTCTCCGCAGAGTCCGGGGGTGTTCCCATAAATAAGCAGCAGACACCTCCCACCACTGAGGATTTACAGAACTGAGCCCTCACTTTAGGCCCCCCCGTTTCTCAGATCTGGGTATATGTTAAAAACAAAAACAAAACTGTTACAATTCCCCTGTCTACAGCTCTTCTGGAAACAAAATTTTCTTCTCCCATTCCAAGCCCCAAAACTGCAAGGGGAGAAATCGAAAGCTGGAAGCAACTTACTGTGGAGTGCTGGGCCTGAGCTCTGGCCACTGCCTTCCTGGGCTGCTCCAAGCTGGAAGAGCGCTCACCTACCTCTGCCCTCTTCCCCACCACAGTGAGCAGTTAAAGTGTCACTTAACCTTCTGGAGAATGTGAAATATACCGCGCGGTGTCAACTCCCCAAAACCATAAAACTAACTTTATGGACCTCACGTGACTTTCTCGAGCCAGTGAGGGGTATCTGTCTGACTTCTCGGCGATTTTTACGATCTAACTTCGAGATAAAACCCCTATCCATTTGACATCTAAATGTCATAGCGACTTTTGGGATAGTTTGCTTTCGGCAAAGGGGGACAAAGTCATGGGGTGAGAGGGAAGGAGGGCCCAATACACCCTCCAAGACCCTCACCATCTCCTCACTGACTCCCCCTCCCCCCAGGTCCTGTAAGAAGTTGGGCCCAGCTGGAAGGGATTGACCCGGTAAGTGTCCAGACTTGACTCTTATGCTCAGGGTGGAGGCTGAACTGGATGGATGAAGACTGGGCCCTGGTCCTGAACCAGGCTGGAGGGGGAGCCAGGGGCCTTTCAGGAGGAACCCTAATCAAGCGGGGAAGGTCAGTCGGGACCCCTGGAGAGGAGGACCCCTTGAAAAGTGCAGAGAAGGCCAAGTGAGACAGGAAACCTTTGAAATTGAGTTGTGATTTGGTTTTTTGTTTTGTTTTGTTTTGTTTTTCTTTAGTGGATAGCAGAGCTTAACTGGGGTTTGGAGCAGGAGACTGGGCATCTGGGCAGGCCTTTACCAGTCTCAAAATAGCAGGAGTCTTCTTGCTCAGGACTTAGGCACAAATAACTCTTCCTGGAGCAATTTTTTCAGAGGCTTTGCAAGTCACCTGGAGGGAAGTCAGGACGGAGTCCAGCTAAGGCCCATATGAAGTTCCTGGGCCTCTCACCACCCCAGGCAGGAAGGCCTGTCTCCTTGGCCCAACCTAGGTGGCTTCAAGGGGTTTCTGGCAGATATCTTACTTTCCCTTCCCTATGCCCTAGATTTATGGGAGATGATCTCAGGATAGCTTGTGCCCAGTGGTGAAAGAGGCAGACCCTCGGAGAAAAGACAAGGGGAAGGCAATGGAGTGGGGTAAACATTTATTTGACTTTAAGGAAAGCTACAGACATACCAAAAGCTAATCACTGAGACAGGCCTGGCAAAGACAGATTCCACATACAGCATCCACTCGCTCACTACAAATGGTCTTGGAAGCGAAATGGGTAAGGAAGTGGTTGGCCTGACCCAGACTAGCCCCATATTTACAAGCTTTGGGCCTTCTAGCCAGACCCACAGATTCACAGAGAAAAATCACAAGACATTTTACACCAAGGCTTATTTCTGATTCCATACACTCCCAGGCCGGGCCTTGTGGGGCCTACCAGGCAGCAGGCGCTTATCAGCTTAACCTTTACTCCTTTCCTTTCCTCTTGTCAACATCCACACTTTGGTCCTTCCCTGGCCCCTTCCCACCCCAGGAACAAGCCACTGCTCCGAAGACCTGGGCCTAGGGAGTGGGAGCTGAAGAAGGGTGAGGTGGGTGAAAAGAGACACAATCATAGACTCCATTTCTCAGGCCAGCTCAGCTGGGCCCAGCACTACCTCAACTGCTGCCCCTTATAGAAGTTTCCAGCAGAAACTCAAAATACAGCCATTATCCTTTTATAAATAAGTTAGAACACAGACAGGGAAGGGAAATCACATTAAACATGCGAATTTCTTTTTCTTTTCTTTTTCCTGGGGAAAGGGGTGCACCCACAGACACGAGGACATTCAGAAACACTGGCAATTGGGGTCGAGCCGAGGGAGGTGGGGAGCATGGAGGGGAAATAATAATAATTATAATTATTAACAATAATAACAAGATAACCAGTCCAGGAGAGAGGGAGCCATGGGAAGACCTAAGACCAAACGAAAATTGTAACACAAGGCTGGGGCGAGACAGGCTCGTGGGAACAGGTCCCCAGCGGGCAGCGGCAGTGCAGGGAGGATTGAGGATCGAAAGGGTCGGGCTGGGGGTGGTGCGGGCTCTTGGGCCGCCCAGGGCTCCTCCGGATGGGCTCATGGTTGGAAGGCGCTGCCGGCTGTAGCCAGGCTCATACTTTTCAGTTTGTTGTCTTTCTTCCACTTCATGCGACGGTTCTGGAACCAGATTTTGATCTGACGCTCGGACAGGCAGAGCGCGTGGGCGATCTCGATACGTCGCCGCCTGGTCAGGTAGCGATTGAAGTGGAATTCCTTCTCCAGTTCCAGGGTCTGGTAGCGAGTATAGGCGGTCCGGGCCCTTTTCCCGTCTGGCCCAGTCATATCTAGAGCAGTTAGAGAAGAGCCCGGAGGCAACGTTATTCCGGTTAAAGGAGGGGGCACTGAGTGGGAGGGGGCGGGGAGCAGGACCCAGGCGTCCCCAGCACCCTGCTCACCGCAGCTCCAATCTCCTCACTCCAGGTGCCCGCATCCAGCCTCTATTTCTTCATCCCCTTCTCCAGCAGCCCCCACTTCTGGTGCTAGTGAATGCTCCCGGCTTTGTCTCTTGCTCCTTCCCAGTGCCTCACCCTAGGCCGGGTTCAGACGGCCTTTAGCCCCGGAAGGGAGGAGAGCTGCTGCACTTTTGCGCTAGAAAGCTCCGTTTACAGCCCATTTCTTCTTTGCTAGCTGCGTCTCAAAATTTCGGGAATAAACAGGACCCCTCCCTACAATACACAAATCCCATCTTTCAACCCAAAGCCAGTGACTAGCTGGGTAAATAAAACCTAAACTGAGCCCGGCAACAAATTGTTTTTAAAAAATGCCCACCCCCAGCAAAAGACCCTGTTTGGCTCTGTTCATGGAGCTGTGAGGACCCCTTTGAACCGTTCTCCCTCTTGGGGGGGGTGAATCTATATTTGAGGCAAAGTCAAGCTTTCCTCACACCCCTCCTCACCCCCAGCACAGGGCAGGGATACGGAGAGGACAAAAAAGAGATGGAGAATTACCGTGGCTGATGTGAAGCTTCCTCATCCAGGGGAATATCTGTGGAGTCTGCCCC
>LOEQ01000887.1:176677-187437 GCA_001685075.1 Bramus lutescens
CATGGTGCATGCCTTTAATCCCATCACTTGCAAGGCAGAGACAGGCAGATCTCCAAGTTCCGGGCCAGCCTGGTCTACAAAGTGAGTACCAGGACAGCCAGGGCAACTCAGAGAAACCCTATTTTGAGGAGGGGGGAGTGAGTCTTCAGCTCCTCATTGGAGAAGATGAGAGCCCATCGAAAAGAACCTTTTCTTCTGTCCTGCTTTCTCTATGAATTGTCAATTACTTTTGAAATCCCATTCCAAAACTTGATTTAAATTTCGTTTAAGGAAGGAAGGCTGCTAAGTCCACCTAGGGACTCAGTAACCATCTGTCAGTCTTCCCCTGGCATGCCCACTCTAGCTTTCCATCAGGTCTCTTAGCCACTCTCCTGTCCCCTCCCATGCCTCCTGTTTGTATCACCTGCTTTGCTGTCCTGAAAACTTGGGCATCTACCCTCTCGCTCTCTTCTCTCACCCAGAGAAAATGAGCACAGACCCCAAGCTAGGGCACACACTGTATTTCTGACAGTCTAATATGCACACACAGGTCAGACAGTTAAGAGAGCACAACCTCCCTTCCAACCAGAACATAGGGGGGAATGGGTGTAAGAATGATGTCTGGGGTCAGGCCAGGCTGACCCACCTCTGCCTTGTTCTTTTGGGCTCCTTTTTGTGGTCCACTTCTGCCCACTGATAATAGGAAAGGGCTGAGGGTGGGTGATCAAAAGTGAGGATTTATTTGGCTGCAAAGTGGCCTCTGAAGCTCTTTGAACTCAAAGCAACTGCTAGGCTGCCCCTTTGTGGCACAATGACCATCCCTGGGTGTCTCTCTCTTTAGCCTTAAACCATGGGGGGGGAGGTGGATTTTTAAAAAAGATCTCAAACCTTCTAATGATGAAGAAACCAGAAATGCTCCAACCTAGAAATGGCTGGGCCTATACTGAGAAGTACCGGGCTGTTTCAGCAAGGGAACAAGATGCAGAAGAATATTTACCCCTCCCCCAATCTTGCCACTGAGACTGGGCCTTGGGCCTCAGCCCTTCTCCCTGGTCACAATGCCCTCAGCATAGGAAAGATGGTATGTTAAAGATGGGCCATGTTTAAAAAAAAAAAAAGGTAAGAGGAGGTGAGAGAGGAGGACTTCCCCTGTGATAGAAGCAGGAAAATAATTGCTTTGTCCTTTAAAGTAGCAGCACTCAAATTAACCTCACCTCTGCAGGTTGCCTGTCTGGAGATGGAGCCACTATGGGCAGGGCCAGGGCGCCTGGAGTCGGGCATGAAAGGAAATAGCGCCTCATCGCTCTTATCTAAGCCCAGAGGTATTTATGAGCGTTTATTCATCTGATCCGTTTGTTTGGGAAAAAGAGCAGGCAGGCAGAGCTGGGCCAGAGACCGCCTGGTTTCTGGAGCCAGATCTCTACTGGTCTGTCTGTCGTTCCATCCACCTCAGTTTGTCCTTCTCCACCAGGAAACATGTAAATACACAGCAGGCAGCAGCCAGTTCTCCATCACCGAGGGAGGGAAGTAAATGTATACCAAGTCTTCAGTACACAGCGCAGGGATTGTCCTGCTAACCCACAGGCAGGATTTATAATTGTGATTTTCTGTGCTTTGAGTCTCGTGGGTAAGCACACACATTCCAGCTCCCAGAGAAATGTTGCTGAAGTCATGTTCCGCTCAAGAGTGAAATCTCCAGAAGGCTATGTTTTTAGGAATAGCATTTGCCTGCTGCTTGAGGAGGAGGAGAGACAATAGCTAGGCTTCCTATTTCCCCTAAGATATAAAGCACCCCCCAGCTCCTTAAATAGAAAGTACCTTCTTCTATCCCATCCCCAACTTTACCTGGGGTGGGGCTGATGAAAATCTTTTAAACCCAATTCTCCCCCTGGATTCTGGTTGTCTGAAATGTTCCCCAGTGGTGCAATGTGGTTGCTCCCACAGACTGGAAAGAGGCTCTTGAACACTCTGCCCTAAAATCGACTGATCCAAATCGAGGTACAAAGACCTCATTTCCATTATGCAAATGAGCGGTATCCTCTCTGATCTTCTAGGAGGAGTGAGTGAGCCTTCACTCACTCCCCTGTTCACCCTTACCCTAAGAGCCCCCAAGTGTTTCAAGCCTCTGTATAGTAGCTCGACTTCCCCTCCCTATGTTTCCTTCTGATTGCCCAAAAGAAAAAAAATTTAGGAGGGCCCCAGATCTTCCTGCTAGATCCCTCGGGGCCTCCCGCGGAGCGACTCACTAAGCCCGGTGGTGCAGCCGCCAGAAAGTCATTCTTTCCAAGCAGAGGGGAAAAAAGCTTAAAGACCTGCTCCAGAGAGAGGCTCAGACTCTGGAGTAGTCTAGGGCGCCGGGCCGCAGCGGGGGTGTGTGCCTCCAGCACTACACAGCCAGACCTTAGTAACACCTTGGCCAGCCTGGCACAGCAGGCAATTTCCTGCAGCCCCCGCCCAGGAACGGGGGCCACCGCACCTTGAAAGGGGCAACCAGAACTTCCTCTTGCAGCTTGAAAGCCCGAGCTAATCAGTAACCGGTGAGACAGGAGTCAAGACTCCAAAGCCGAGGCGGAGGCGCTCACCCAGCCCTCGACACCCCCTTCTGGGAAAGCGGTTCCGTTAACCTGGTGTGAGGGGTCCCACAGGAACGGAAATTACAGAGATTTTGGTTTTTTTTTTTAATGGTTTCTCCTCACTCCCGATTTTCCACCAAAGACTTTTTTTGCGCCGATTTCGCGTGAAACGATCGAGAATGGGGGAAGGGAGCAACACTCACTTGCAGACACCGCCAGTTTCCAGAAAGAAAAAAAAAAAACTCAGTTCAACTCCTTCACCACGGACTCAACAGCTTAGGAATTGGCAATACCCACAAACCAACTGGAAGAATACAGACTGGGTTTGTCTTTAACCACCGAGTGGAACTGCCCAGTCGGCGCCTCCCTTGACCGCCCCCCCCCCGCTTGGCTGTGAAGAAAACTAAATAAACCTTGAACAGATTTGGCCTCACACCTCTCCAGAGGCCCAATCGTGTCTCGTGTCTTAGGTGCTGATGAGGGTCGTGGGGCTGAACCCTCAACCCTTTGACTCAGTACCCCCTGTCCGTGGGTTATATAGTATTACTCCTCTCTCAACATCTGCCTCTTCATCTGCCAGGCTCCAGGTTTGTGGCTGGGATGAGTGGAGGGTCTGCAGGAGATGGGAGGTTGCGGATGATGTGATAAGAGACTCATTCCATTTTCTAAAATCTGCATCGGGGGACTAAGATGCAGCAGAGAGCATCGGTATGGGCCAGAATCCCACGGAACCGCGCGGCCCGGGCTCCAAGCAAACACGCAGGGCTCGGGGAGTATCGAGAGGCTGGCTGTGCCGAAGCCGCCTGTCCCCGAACGGACGGTAGATGGCAGCAAACTGCATAATTTGGGTCAGAGGAATTGTCTAAGGGACGATTAATAATCCACCAAGACTAGAGGGGGGAAAGACCTTTACTTTGAGTGGTTTTGGGGGGATTTTCCCGTCGCGAATAAGGTCCAAGAGTCCTAGACGCTAGCGATTAATTCCTCTTGCTAAGAAGTCAATGTGTTTCAAGGAGCCCAGTCCAGGCCTGTTCATCTGGCCCCCCAGGGAGTCCCAGTCCTATGCCACAAGTGTCTCAGATTCTTTCTCCTAAGAGCTCAGGAGACCAATGTAGCCACACATTTGCCCCAGATCCTAAAATTCTAGACAACCAGAAGCCTGGGCCTGAATGACCTGCACAGGCTTTTAAGCAAACAGAAAGGCAGTCAGTCGATCTCTGTACCTGCAAACCAAAGTAATTCACAATGTCCCCTGTCCTTCGTGCCCAAAGTGACTTATTTCTCTGCGGATAGCTTCCCTAGAGACCCTTCACCCCATTTCTTAGCCCTCACCTGCTGGCCTGAACCCTACCCCAGCTTCTTTAAGAATCTATCTCATACTCAGCAGCTCTTCCCCCTCCCCCAACTCCAGAAAGCTAGGCAACAAAATTGGGCGGTGAGAGACAGACAGGACTTAGCTCTGAACTCAGCCTCCTCTGGAGGCTTTTTTAGCCCACACCATTGGATTCTCTAGTTAGGTAGTTAGGTTCCCTTTTTGCTTTGTATTCCTTGCCCCTCCGCCCTGCACACCCACATCAAATTTTGTGTATAAGCCTGAAACAGCATGCTAAAATCATTTCACAACCACCACATTTGAATCCAGGAAAGTATGAAATCCTTCCATGTCAGATATGCAATTTTCTCCACCAAAATCCACACATTCTATACCGATTGAAAACACAAGTAACAGAATCGATCACACACAGACCAACAGACTTTAACCTACCGCGTTAAAACCACAAAACTCTCCCCCTGAAGACGAGGCTCCCTCGGGTGGCAGGAGTAGCAAAAGACCTGGGCGTTCCTCGGCTAGCTTCCTCGGGAGTCTCCCTCGCTTTGGATTCCTTCACCCACAACCCTTTAATTTCAGAAATGTCTTCGAAGGAAGACAGCGAACATTTCTCTGTGAACTGTCCTTTTTCTGTCACTCTAGCCGCCTCCCTGCCCTCGGCTGGCCTCAGCGGAGATTCCAGGCCCTACTGAGACCAGGACGTCCCTCAGCGCCACCGCCCCTCGTGCCAATGCAGCCGGGAAATCGCTGTTACCCACACTTGGCAAGAAAACCGCACCGGGGCAATCCGGGGAGTCCAGGACCAGGGAGAGATGGAGGGAGGTGAGCACAAATCCACCAGGGCCGGAGCGACTGGCCAGCTCGGCTGCAGCCCAGACACCCCCACATTCTCTCTCCCAGCTAAAAAGGCAGCCTAAAACTGACCTCCGAGGCCACTTTCCGTTTCTCCTCCCCCCATCTTCCCTGCAGCGGCTCCCCCTCCAGGAAGCAGCCACCCCTCTCTTTACCACAGAATTTCCTGGGAAGCTTCTCCCAGCAGCGCCCAGAGGTGGGGTTCAACCCGATCTTGGGATGGGGGGAGGGGGAAGAAAAGCCTAAGCCCCACCCCCTGCAAAAAAAAAGATGCAAAAGAATAAGAATTGTAGAATCTCCCTTACCTTTGCAGAACTTGGGTTTTTTTTTTTCCTTCTCCAGATTCAAATGGGTGGGGAGGGAGGGAAAAAAGGCGTGTTCGGTTTCTTCTTTAGCTTCCAGATAATATTGTCCCAACCTGAGAGCCGTCGTTTCCCCTTCTCAGACTTGAGAGGGAGGTTGTTTCGCTTTTCTGATATTTGTATAGAAAAATGGAGTAAGTTCTGGCTTTGAAAAATGGTATCAGGCGTCAGTCCTGGGCCGGTTGTCCATTTACCCTTCATGATGACTGAAAATCCCAGATCAGCGAGCGCATTAACTTAGGAATCAAAATTATTTTTGGTTCTCTCTTTTGTGTAATTCCTACCCCTCCTTCCCCCTCTCACTCTTCTCTCCCCCCTCTCTCTTCCTCTCTCTCTTTTGCTATAACGAACTGATATTGAGGTATAAAAATATCAAGAGGCTGGAGCCCTGAAGGACGGCAGTGCTCCGACCTAGGTGTGGTGTCCAAAAGAATGCTGCATTATAACCACCAGGGAAATGATAAAAAGTTCATGTTCACGATCGCCCGGCCACATGACCGGCGCCGGCCAATCGCTGAATTCAACCACTCATAAACTTCTATCACAAAGTTGTAAATTTTCATAAAACAACAAGGAATTTATTGCATTTCTTCATGGCTGCTCCACCAGCAACCCTTTTCTCGGTCGCCATCTTCTTTTCTTCCCCTTCTCTTTTTAGGAAAACCCCAATCTGAGACGGGGTGAGATTTGGGGTGCAAAAATGCAAGGTAGAGAAGCCACAGAGGTCCAGCTAGAACCGGGGTTTTCTCTGGAGCCTCCACATTTTCCTCAAAAGCTCTGCCTGTCTTTTATAGTAAAAATTCCCCCCGAATCTTCCACATGGGACTGTTCTGAGGAGGTGGGAAGGTGAGGCAAGAGCAGCAGCGGTGTTGGCTGCCGCGGTCTGCGTCGTGGCGAAAAGAAAGCTCCTACACCCCCCTCTCCAGCTCTGAACACCCGCCCCCATTCCTAACCCTAGAGTCTGTGGGATTCCCCCACCTGTGAGACTTGCAACACTGTAGGTGTGTGTTGGGGGGGTCAGCCCTCAGGGTCTAGTTTTTGTCTCTGGAGGGAAGGTGTCCTGGAAGGGAGCCAGACCTGATTAGTCCAACAAGCAGATTCTCCACCTCAGCACCCCAGAAACTGGGGAAGGAAGAAGCAGACCTCGGCCTCTCCCGCCTAAACGCCTGCTCTCCGGACCAGGTTCCCTAGGAGAAATCCCTGCGCTCTCCAGGGGTTGCTGCGGTCGGTACTGGGGAAGCCGCAGGTTTTCGAGGCCTTTTCTTACGAACGCAAATGAAGCATATTTTTCCGGAAACCAACCACCTTTCTCAAACCCTTTCAACTTAAGATAGTGTTCTTTAAACAATCGAGAATTTTTAAACGAATAAATATTAAAAATCAACACCGCAGGTCTAGGTGTAAAGACACTATCGTTTAGGATTTTGTCCATCAATCAAGGATTTGCAAAAATTAAGAATAACTCACTCTGCTTTTCCAGGTTCCAACAAAACAAAACCTCTACATTTTAGGTTGGGTTTCTGATGACCTAATGCAGAAATAAAAAGAAATAATTTTCTTTTTAAATTTTATGTTTTCCTTCTTCCTTCCCTCCCGTGTGTGCCCCTCAGAATATTTCAGGTTGGTGGCACTCAAGAGCAGGCTGAACAACGCAGAGGAAGCCCTGGCCGACGCCCCGCCAAGCTAAGCTCACTGTGGTCACCCCAGCCAAGCCAGCCTGGTAAACTCTCTTGGCTCGCTCACGGGACTGGTTTTTGTACAGTTTAAAAGTTTCATATGGATCTCCCTTGTCAATCTAGAATGAAATAGATTTTAATACATAAAGTAAAGAATAAATTGAAATAAAATTATAAAAAAAAACACTGACCGAAAATGCTTGCCACCTGAGCAGAGAGCTGTCAGCACTCTGACAAGGAGGTTGCACTGGGCCGGCCAAGAGGCCTCTGCCCAAACTGCTTCAGAGGTGGAATGGACCTGGGTGTTCATTCTTCGCTTTTCCTCTATTTGTCTTTTTTGAGGCCTACCATTTTGGACTCATCACAATATTAGAGCCTGGACACCAGGCTCGGATTTCATAGTCTCCTTTAAAGGCATGGATAAGGAAAAGCATTTGTGAAACTTTAAATTGGGTGGGTTTTTTGTTAGGTTTTGGGAGTGTATAACTGAGCTTATGGTCTCGTAGATGGGTAGATGGATTTACTTGGGGACAAATGTGAGTCTCTGTTTAGAATCCAATGTGTGAATCTGTTTAGAATCCAATGTACAGTGGTGTGTATGAATGTGTCTGTGAGTGTCTGTGAATGCGTGTTTACTTCTGAGTGTGTGTGAATGTGAATGCATGTGTTCTGGGCATGGAGCCGGGATTGTGTGAAAGCCTGTATGTGTTTATGTGAATACATGGATGTCTATGTTTATTTTATTTGTGACTGTAACAGTGTATACATTTGTGTACTGTCAGCTTGTAAATATGGGAATTGTGTATTTTGGTGAAAGTATAAAGGAAGAGAGAGAGATTGGGGCTCATTAGTTGGCAGTGTCTATGGGGGGGAATCAGGGAAATAAACCCAGCACAGGAAGACCAGTAGAGGAACTCGAGACACCCACCCAAGCCACCCACCACCAACCCTCATCTCCTCCCAGCCAGAGGGAGACAGAAAGTACAGAATCTGTTGATTTTTAATCCTGTTTTTATTCTCCATCCTTCAGATATACAGAAAGAGGCTCATGGGAAGGGGTAGGAGCCAGGATCAGCAGCGAAGAGGCAGAGCTAGTGGGTTCTCGAGGCTCCCTAAGGCCCTTTGAGTGCTGCTACCGGGAAGTACAGGGTAGGCAAGGAACCACAGTCCACAAAGCCAGCCTCAAAAAGGGCTTACAAAACAGCAAGATTTTACAAAGACCTTACTAGTAACATAGAAAAGGGGAGGCACATTCCAGAAAGCCATGGAGCAGGTAGTATGTCCTTTCCATACAAAGGTAGCATGTACAAAACAGACAACACACTTTCCCATAGGTAGTATTTTTTTACAGTGCTGAGAAGCCCAAATTTCACCCTTCTCATTATTTAAACTGCTTCATTTAAATAGATTTCCCCCTTATTTGCATTTCATGCTTCAGTTTCCAGAGCTGGGTTCTTCTCTTCAGTCTCCTCCTCTTCACCCTCCCTGTCCCTCACTCTTCTTCCTCCTCCTCTGCTTCAGCCTTATCCTGGCCAGTGATGCCCGGGCCTGAGGTTTTGTTCTCCTTTTTCCACTTCATACGTCGGTTCTGAAACCAGATCTTGATCTGTCTTTCGGTGAGGCAGAGAGCGTGCGCAATCTCAATGCGACGACGCCGAGTCAGGTAGCGATTGTAGTGGAATTCCTTCTCCAGCTCCAAGGTCTGGTAGCGTGTGTAGGTCTGGCGGCCCCGCTTTCGGTCAGTTCCTACTCACAGTATTTAGGAGAAAGAGATAGAAAAAAAAATCAGTGTGTGAAAAACACCAAGAGAATTCCCACCTCCTTCCATAGTAAGGCCTGAGGACAGTAAAAGACCATATTTACTGAAACCAAATTACCAATTTGCATATTCTGTTCTACACTTCATGGAACCCTATTCTTTGCCATGTGCAGAAAACTGTCTAAGCTTCTCGAGGATAATATTACTTTTTCTTCTATGTGTGTGTGTATGTATGTATATATGTCCATAAGAGATGTTTTGCTTTTCAAGGGGGATCTTGCTATGTAGCCTTTGGATGGTTTCAATCTGGTAGCAATACTGATTCATCCTCCCAAGCGCCAAGCGCTGGGTTTACAGGCCAGGCCCACCACACCAGATAGTTGGATTATCCACAAAGGGTGGTTTTCTCAGCCTAGAGCTTCTGAAAGCCAGGTAGATCTCAGCTGCTGGCTCCTGAAAGTTCTATTCCTAAGGGGCTAGCATAGAATGGGGGCAAATGAATCCCCAGTCACTTTCTGGGGCCAGGGGCTCCAAGTTTCCCCTTTCCCTTTGAGATGGATTTGAGTAAGGGGCTCTGGAAACCATTTTAGTGTCCCAGAGTGGTGGCTTCAGGCCTGGTCTGAGAAGGAAAGAAAAGAAACAAAGGACCTCTTAGACCTAGTCCCCACCCAAACCTGTCACTGAAAGGGGAAAAGGCAAGAATTTACTTCCCTAAACCTTGAAATTATTAGCCTAACAGCAGCTGTATCCTAATGACATTTTCCCGAGTAAAGTATCAAGCAAGGCCTGGCTACCTGCCTGCCTTCCTGCCCAGATAACCTAACTGTCTGAAGCAATCTTCTGGCCTCCAGGACTGCAAGGAAGAAAGGAAGATCCATGGCCTGGATGAAAGAGGAAAGTGGAGATCCTTATGATGGGGCTGAAAGGTACCTGAGAACTTCCAGCTTAGGCCCAGAACCCTAGGAGACTTTGGGGAGCAGCTGGTGTCAGCCCTCTTGGGAAGGAGGCAGGAGAGAGGAGGGGCTAAGGGTCAAGTCAGATGTAAGCCAAACTGAAATGTTTATGAGGGTAGGGGTGTTGGTAAACCAACTGCAAAGCCAGTTCACTTACAGGGTAGGTAATAGAAACCCTGAACAGAATGAGGATTTCATGGCCTCCAACCCTGATGAGTGAGAGTCTCTGACCACAGTCTTGGGTCTTCTGTGCCTTGGAGTTGACTCCTAAGCCCAACTGCTTTGAGGAAATGTTTTTAAAAAAGGATGTGTGAGGGGGTCTTGGTGTTTTAGGGTTCCTGAAGCAGCTGCTGGGTGGCTTGCACTCCCCAGTCTTGGTTTGGTTCCGTAGATCCTAGCCCTCCCCGCAAAAGGAAAGTCATTCTTCCTCCATTCTTGGCTGTTCCCCCAGGGATCCACGGAGCCCTAGGAAAAGCACCTGGAAAAGCTATGCTCTCCAGAGCCTTTACCTCTCTTCTAGTCCACCCTCCTAAGTCCACCAGGGGTAGAAGGAGTCATAGACTCATCGCTCTGGGCCTCAGACAAACTCCCTTCACCTCTCTCTGGCTCTAGTCTCTGGCTGGGTCCTCAGCTCTTCTGTACCCCCTCCTCCCGCCAGGCCTCTAGAGCCCACCTCTAATAGCCCTGATGGGAATAATGGGGGAGCGGGGTTGGCTGGAAAGGAAGGGGGAGGGGAGAACTGCTTAGCGCCACGGCCCCCTCCTCTGTACCTTCTCGAGCTAGGGCTGGGGGGACACACCCAGAACTGCGCTCTCAGGCAGGGAAGTGGGGGGAGAGAGAGGAGAGAGACCCTAATGGCTATTCTCTGCAAGCCCCAGCCTTCCTAGGCAAGACAAACGGCCTCCTCTCCAGCCCGTGCCGGCGCTGCTGATAAATATTTAAAGCTAAAAGGCCCGGAGGAAGGGTTGGGGGCGGGCTGGGGGCTTTGAGCGCTGTGGAGTCGGCAAAAAGAGATCCGCCAGGGCCTGAGAGCAAAACTGGGGGTGGGGGCGGCGCGCGGGGTCCCAGCCCAGACTTAAACGCCTTGGCAAAGGCCGATCTGAAGCCAGGAGTATCCTGGACACAGAGAGGGGTGCCCTGCGGGAGAAAGGGGACCTTCCGGGGACTGTGGCCCGGACGTTGCGGCTCGGGACCGCTGGGTGCGCGGCGTTACCTGAGCTTCGCATCCAGGGGTAGATCCGGAAGTTACTCTCGGCCGCCAAGTCCGAGTCCCTCT
>LOEQ01000887.1:250589-263065 GCA_001685075.1 Bramus lutescens
GAAAGCATACATGTGTGTTGAGAATGCATACATGTGTGTAATGAGAATGCATACATGTGTGTTGAGAAAGCATACATGTGTGTTGAGAATGCATACATGTGTGTAATGAGAATGCATACGTGTGTGTTGAGAATGCACACATGTGAGTGAAGATGCCTGATCCTTTGGAGTCGAAGTTACAGGCAGTTGGGAGCCCCCTGGGTTCTGAGAACCAACTCAGGTCCTCTGGAAGAACAGTCGACTCTCTTAGCCATTGAGCCATCCCTCCAGCCCCTCCCCTCTTTTTAAGTTTGTCACTCTTACAGCAGATTTATTGATTCCCTCCTCCAAGCTATCAGCTCCTTGTTCCACTAACTTTTTTTTTCTTTTCAGGTTTGTTTTGTTTGCATGTGTGTGTTGTTTTTGTTGGTCTTTTTTTCAGTGTTGGGGCACAGACCCAAGCCTCACACATGCCAGTCAAGGCTCTACCACTGAGCCACCTCCCTCTTCTTTCCAGGCTCCTGCTTATTTCTTTATCTTCTTTTAATCTGGTGGAATTCCCGTTTTAGCATCATTATTTCTTCTACATGCTGTGGATTTACTTATTCTTCCTAGGTTCCTGAGGAGGGCACTTAGATGGTTGGTTTGAGACCTTTATTTGAGATCTTCTGCCTTTCTGGTGTTTGTAATCAATCTAGCAAACTCCCTTCACAACTTTGCAGCAGCCCTGTCTCACAAAAGACATAACTTGTTCAGCTAGTGTAGTTTAACTTCTCTTCAGACTTCTCTTTCTGACTCACAAATTATTTAGAAACTCATTGTTTTGTTTCCAAGGATTTGGGGGCTGGAGAGATGCCTCAGAGATGAAGAGCATTAGCGGCTCTTTCAGAGGTCCCCAGATCAACCACATGGTGACTCACAACCATCTATAATGGGATCTGGTGCCCTCTTCTGGCAAGCTGGCATACATGCAGACAGAACACTGTATATATACTAAATAAATAACTTTTAAAATATTTATCAGGGCTGGGTAAATGATTCAGAGGTTAAGAGCACTGGTTGCTCTTGCAGAAGTCCTGAATTCAATTACCAGCAACCACATGGTAACTCACAACCATCTGTAAATGAGATCTGGTGTCCTCTTCTGGCCTGCAGGCACACATGCAAACAGAATAATGCATACATAATAGATAGATAGATAGATAGATAGATAGATAGATAGATANATAGATAGATAGATAGATAGATAGATAGATAGATAGATATTTTAAAAATAGTTTCCAAGGATTTGGATATTTCTCATGTTTTTTGGTTTTGTTTTGGTTTTTTTTTTGGAGGGGGATTCATGGGGTTTTTTGTTTGCTTGGTTTTTGGAGACTGGGTTTCTCTGTAGCTTTGGAGCATGTGCTGGAATTAACTTTTGTAGATCAGGCCGGCCTCGAACTCACAGAGATCCGGCTGCTTCTGCCTCCCAAGTGCTGGGATTAATGGCATGCACCACCGCTGCCTGGCTTGGGGGAGTCGTGTTTTTAAGAGAAACTGGGGTGGCTGGGCTGTATTGGCACATGCCTTTAATCCCAGCACTTGTGAGGCAGAGAGAGACTGGGGTGAAGACAGAGCCTCACATAGCCCAGGCTGACCTTGAACTCCTGATCCTCCTGTTTTTACCTCCCAAGTCCTGAGGTTAACAAGCACATTCTGCAACATCTGGTTGATACAGTTTTGTTTGTTGTTGTTTTTTATTTTATATGTATGTGTGAGTACAATGCTGGTGTGCCTGGGAGACCACAAGACAGTGCCAGATCACCGGGAACTGGAGTCATGGATGGTTATGATTGGGTGCAGGGACTTGAATCTGTGTCTTCTACAGGAACAGCAAGCACTCTTGACCACTAAGCAACCTCTCTAGCCCTGTGGCTGGGAGTTTTCAGCAAGTATTGTAGTTGTCTGTATGTGGCCAGAGGCTCTTTCCATGGGGCACCTCTGTAGACTTCCGTTCCTCTCTAGTTTATGAGTTTCTCATAGTTATCCTATTTCAGCCTGCTGTTTTCTTTATCTATTTTGTTCTGTTTTGTGGTACTGGGGGCTGAATCTAGGACTTCACACACACCAAGCACACATCCTACCACTGCAGAGTGCTCCCAGCCTTCTACCTGAACCCCTTCTGCTGTCCCTACTTCCCCCTCTCTTTCCCCCCACAACACACATCTCGTACTGTTCCCAGGATGGACTCCCTTCTCCTGGCTGTGGTCACATTCTTGCCCTGTCTTCTCTCAAGCCTCCTAGGACTACTCTTAGATCCCTCTGCTGTGGAATAACCCTTCTGTACACTGCGTGAATATATGCCACAATGATTGGTTTAACAAACAAGGTGACTGACCAATAGCTGAACAGGATATAGGTAGGCAGGAAAGCCAAGGTGAGAATGATGGAATGAGGAAGGGTGGAGTCAGAAGAGACGCTGGTCAGCTGCAGAGACATGTAGAAAATGAGGTGACAAACCATGAGCCACATGGCAAAGCATAGATAAGAAATATGGGTTAGCCTGGCAGTGGTGGCACAGGCCTTTAATCCCAGCACTTGGGAGGCAGAGGAAGACAGATATCAGTGAGTTTGAGGCCAGCCTGGTCTACAAAGCAAGTTCCTGGAAAGTCAGGACTGTTACACAGAAAAACCCTGTCTCAAAAAGCCAAAAAGAAGAAGATGAAGAAGAAGAAAAAGAGGGAGGAGGAGGAGAAGAAGAAAGGAAGGAAGGAAGGAAGGAAGGAAGGAAGGAAGGAAGGAAGAAAATATGGGTTAATTTAAATGTAAGAGCTAGTTAGTAATAAGCCTGAGCTGTTGGCTGAGGCTTTACAATTAATATCAAGACTCTGAGTGGTTATTTGAGAGCAGCTATGGGACAGGAAAGCTCCGCCTACATCCCTCCACCCACCTTTCACCACGGACTCTTGCTTTATACAAGTCCAGGACTAAACAAGCTGTTTGATTGAGCGTATATGATTTCCCAGAGCCTCCATTTCCTCACCTGCAAAGTGAGGCAAACTATTACAATATTACAGGGTCTTGGGGAATCTCAGGAAAAAAAAGGAAGTAGGCAAGAGAGTCAAAGTCACGGGCATGCTGCCCTGCTATGGAGCTGTTCAACTGGCCCCTGGAAGATGTTGCCCTTCAACATCTGACCTGCTCAGGCTCCTCCAGCAGGGTCCAACTCTCCCAAAGCCTCATGGCTTGCCACCTCTCTCCTGCTGTCACTCCCACCCAGGGAAGGGGAATCGTGCCCAGATAGCAGAAATGGAGATTTTTGGCCAGGGTGTTAAAGACTGTGTTTGGCTTCAAGCTGGGAAGGGCCCTCCTGGCCAACAGGCAAGATTCCTGGGGAAAGGAGGCTGTGATGAATCCAGCATGGCCTGGATCCTGCTTCATTTCCTGAGCTGACTCCTCAGCTGGCTGCTGAATGACCAATAAATCAGAGCTTATAAAAATCAACGATCTTGGGCTTTGTTACTGCCATGGTCTCCAAGCACCAAGTCAGTCTGGGCTTTCATTTGCTGATGGGCAAAGCAAGGGGGTGTTATAGCACACAGCGTGAGAGGCCAAGGTGGCAAGGTGATGGGAATCATGCTTTCTAGAGATTTCCCTTAGTCCTCTCATGAAAATCAGAGGTCACACTTTCCCCAGCCATATTGGTTATCTGGTTTTCTTGCACTTTTTGCCTGCTGGAGAATGCGGGTCATCTACCTAGTACAGTCACCTCCACAGAGAATGCCCAAAGAAGTAAAAGTGTATGCTTCAAGTTTTCTGGTGACACAATGTATCCAAAGGCTTCCAAAATTTGAAGAGAAACACAAAATCATAGTTCCCAAACCAGATATTTTCCAGATGTTCAGTGGCATGCAAATCAAATGTCTGGAATATGAGTTCACTTAGAAAATCTTTTCTGTTCCGTATGCATCCAGATGTTGGGTCCAACTGGCCAGAACTCTTGGGCGCAGATAGAAACTTCATCCAGGGTACTTATTCCCCACCTGCTTCCTCCACATCGTCTGCATCCTCCCCAGCCCCATTTCCTGCATCCTCCCCGTGACACGCTGCACCATGGACAGCACAGCTCACAGCCTTAAACAACCCTGCCAGGTTTAAAAAGCAGATCTGAAATATCAGAAAGCAGAAATATCGATCGCCTAGAACCCTGACTCTTCTCTGGCCTCAGAGGACAGCAAAGTTAGGGCAGAATGTGAAGAGGTTTCCAGGGCCTCAGGAAATATGGATGGATAAAGGGACAGACTGGAAAAACTTGTACCTGACTGGCATCCAGAGGTCTTCAGTGGAAATGATTTCAAGCCGTGATTTCACCAAAGGCAAGAGCATGAACAGGGAAGGCCTAAAGTTGCAGGGGAGACTTTACATGAGAGAAACCGGCAAAAGGGGTAGAAAGGGGGTGCAAGAGACGGCCCTAATTCTCCCAGGATGATGAGACAAAATTCAGAATGCAACCTCTCTCGTCCTTTAATAATAAGATGCTGAATTCCTCTCCTGTAGACAGTATCCCAATAGAATGGGAGAAGCCCAAAGTAGGGAACAGGGAGAGGGGCATCCTGTCTGGAATTGGACATGTATATCCTGCTCTCAGAGCCAGAGTGCTTCCACCACCAGCATTGTGCATGTGTACTCGTGTGTGCTCATGTGCATATATCTGCAAGTAGGCATGTACCTGTATAAGCAAGCACGTGGAGATCAACAAATGACCTCTACCGTTCCTCAGGTGCCATCTCTCACTGGAACTCAATGTGTAGGCTAGGCTAGACCAGCTGGCAGGCGAGCCCAGAAATTTGCCTTTCTCCACCTCCCCCGTTTTAGGATTACAGGTGCACACCACCACACCTGAATTTCTTTTGGTTATTTGTTTGTTTGTTTTCAAGACAGGGTTTCTCCTGCAGCTTTGGAGCCTGTCCTGGCACTCGCTCTGTAGACCAGGCTGGCCTTGAACTCACGGAGATCTCCCAGCCTCTGCCTCCCGAGCGCTGGGATTAAAGGCGTGCGCCACCGTCGCCCAGCTTAATTATTGTATTTAAATACAGGGAACCTGGGGACCAAACTCAGATCGTCACACTTGCAGAACAAACACTTCCAGGGGAGCTGTCTCTTCAGTCCCCACCATCAGCTTTCACGCCCACCCCTGGCCTTCTTCCCGCTTTTCAAAACCCTCCCACTTGAACTGGCATGATGGCTCACAGGTGAAAGAAACTTGCTGCCAAGCCTAACGACCTGAGTTTGACACCTGGGTCCCCATGGTAAGAGAGGAGGGCCAGTTCTTCTCATTGTCCTTTGTCCTCCAGCTACACTGTTCTGTAGTGTATGTGTTACCCATGTCACCACCACATACAAATAAATAAACACATTCAAACAATGGGCCTGCAAAATGCTTCAATAGGTTACGTCACTAGATGCCAAGCCTGAGGGCCTGAGTTCCATCCCTGGGCCTCACGTGATAAAAGGGAGGCACCAGCTGCTGCCAGTTGCCCTCTGCCATCCGCACACAAACCGTGATTTATGTGCTGCCTAATTAAAAAAAAAATAGTCTCCGGAGCAAGTTCCAGAACAGCCAGAGATACACAGGGAAACCTTGTCTTGAAAAACAAACAATCCCAGCACTCGGGGGGCAGAGGCAGGCGGATCTCTGTGAGTTTGAGGCCAGCCTGGTCTCCAGTGTGAGTTCTGGGTCAGGCTCCAAACAAAACATCTCCCACAGCAGGGGAGAATTTGGAGCCAAGGCTGCACTAGGTAATCCTGCCCCGGAGTTAAGGAACCTGAAGACACAGACACAGTCCCTGGCAGCTGTACCCACTACCCAAGAGCAGGACAGGCATGTTCCCTCTGTACCCCATCATCCTCTGAGGCTGCCAAGGATGCCCTGCTCTTTGGAATTCAACTCCTGAAGACTGGTTGGGCCTGGGTACTGAGAAGATCCGAGGCATCCGTTGGTCAGTTCCCCTCCCTCTGCAGAGGTGGTACTGGGGAGGGCCTGCCTACATCTGCCGGGCCAGTTAAGACAAAGCTTTGTGGACTCTGTTCTAGAAATGAGAGCTTCCTTACCTGTGCCCCGGGCCCCTGACAGTGGGAGGAACATTTGTCTCATGCGGACTCATTGTATCGTTTTGGGAAGTGGCTGATGGTAGAATTCCCATCTGAGTCTTTTCCAGACACATATTTTCCGCTCCTCGTTTCTCTTCCCCTGCCACCCTCCACCTTTTCTTGGGCTCAGGCTGGCCTTGAAGTCACTGTGTAACCAAGGACGACCTCGAACATCTGTTCCTTAACCTCTACCTCCTGAGTGCAGGGATGCTAATTGCGTACCACTACAAAGGTTTGAGTGGCACTGGGGCTGGAGAGCAGGGCTTTCCTGCTAGGCAAGCACCGCACCACCTGAGCTCTATGCCCAATCCAGTTTTGGTCTTTTCTGTCCCCACGTCTCTTCATTTTTCCCTCTCTCTATCCTGGTCTCTCATCTGTCCCCTGCCCTCTATTCCTTTCCCAGCTGCTGTCTGACTTTCCACATATCAAGCAGGGGTTTTATTGCCTTCTGTGGGGACAGCCCTGCCACCTGCCATAGGGCTGACGAGCTGATGACAGTTTGTGGATATGGTCACTTCGCAAGTGCGGGGATATTAGCAACGGTTCTAGACACCGGAGTCAGTTCAGTCAGCTACCTCTTTCACTAAAGAAACGAAACAACCAGGGGCTGGAGAGATGGCTCAGTGGTTGCTCTCCCAGAGGTGCTGAGTTCAATTCCCAGCAACCACAAGGCGGCTCACAACCACTATAGTGGGATCCGATGCCCTCTTCTGACATGCAGACACAGCACTCATATACATAATAAATAAATAAATCTTAAAAACAAAGCAAACAAACAAAAACATTTAGCTGGCTTGGCAATACAAGCCTGTAAGCCTGACACTTGTGAGGGTGGTCAAGAGCTTGTCATGAATACAAAGCCAGCCTAGCCTACAGTAAGGAGCAGGCCAGTAAGAGCCGTAACAAGACTATCTCAAAACAAGCATGCATATAAATGAAAAGATGGTTGGTGATACCCTACACCTTTAACTCAGCACTTGGGAGGGAGAGGCAGATGGATCTCTGTGAACTCAAAGCCAGCCTGGTCTATGTATTCCAGGACTACGTAGTGAGACTGTTTTTTTAAAAAAAATAAATGCTAGGATTTCAGCTGTGTACCACAACATCCAGTTTTACGTGGTGCTGGGGACTGAATACACAGAACTTTATAAATGTTAGACTGTATCCCTGGCTTCTGCGATAATATTCTGTTTCCTGACTGTCCTGAAACTCACTCTGGAGACCAGTCTGGCCTCAAACTCACAGAGATCCACCTGCCTCTTTCTCCTGAGTGCTGGGATCAAAGGCGTGCACCACCACCATCGGCTGCAATAATATTCTTATTTCCCTTCTTTTCATGCAAAAATGGACCTCAAGCCATCCGGATGGCTAAGCAGGTAAAAGTGCTTGCTACATAAGCCTGAAACCCACAGTGTAAGGAGAGAAGCGACTCCTAAGGGTGTCCTCTGACCTCTGCATGTTGTACATGCATGTGCATGCAATACACTGCAGCTATATACATAACACATGATAGTTAACTAAATAATGTTAAAAATAAAAAAAATTAGACTACTCTTGGACTGAGCAGATGGCTCAGAAGTTAAGGGCACTGGCTGCTTTTATGGAGGACTACGGTTCAGTTCCCAGAACCCACTGGCAGTTCGCAAGCATCTGTGTGAAAGGCTCCTTCTGACTGGTTTAATAAAGAGCTGGATAGCCAATAGCTAGTCAGGAGAGAATAGGCAGGACTTGAGGGGGGGAGGAGCTGAAGAAGGGACTGTCAGAAGAGACACACTGAGGAAATCAGACATACAGGATGGAGGAGAAGTGAAGACTGTGTGTCAGAACATAGATTAATAGAAACAGGTTAATTTAAGTAGAAGGTGCGAACAAGCCTAAGCTAAAGGCCAAGTTTTCTTGACTCATGACCCTCAAGGCAAGTCAGCAAACTGTGCAGGCAGATTAAAGCGACTCCAAGAAGTGAGAACCTCTCGCTGTGCCCCAAATGCCTCTCTGGAACACCATGGCAAAGAGAACTCCCCGAACTCCACAGAAGCTGTTGTCTTCCTTGAAGTTCATTGCCAACAACAGGAACAGCCTTCTTGGCCGGGCCATCTGTCTGTCTACTACTCTCTGCAGTTGACAGGATTAACTGTATTCAGTCAGGGACCTCAGGAAAGTCCCACAAAGAGGTGAAAGTTATGTCAACAGCATGTCTCGACAGAACAGCCAAGACAATCTGGAGAGTCGGCTCAGCAGCTAAGAGCACTTGCTGCTTTCCCAGAGGCCCTGGTTCTGTTCCTAGCACCCATGTTGCAAGGCTCACAACCATCTTTGGCTCCAGCTCCAGGGAATCTGATGCCCTCTTCTGGCCTTCTCAGATACCTGAACACACATGTACACACATATGCGCGTGTATGTGCGCGCGTGCACACACACACACACACACACACACAAGATGAATCTTTAAAAAAAAAAAAAGAATAGCTGGGCTAGAAAGATATCTCAGAGGTTAAGAGCACTGACTGCTCTTCCAGAAGCCCCGAGTTCAATTCCCAGCACCTACAAGGCAACTTACAACTGTCTGTAACTCCAGTTCCAGAGAACCCGACACCCTCACACGTAGACATACATGCAGGCAGAACACCAATGCTCATAAAATAAGTAAATAAACCTTAAAAAAAAAAAGGAAGGAAGAAAGAAAGGAAGAAAAAAAGAAAGAAAGAATTCCAAGGACTGGGTGCAGCTCAATGGCTTTAATTTCTTTTTTGAGATAGGGACTCAGTGTGTAACCTAAATTGGCCTTGAATTTTCAATCTTCCTGCCTCAGGCCCTGACCTCAATCCCCAGAACAAACAAACAAATGAAACAGAATAAACAGCGGGAGGGCAGAGAGAGGAAGGGAGAGCTGAGGCATCCTGCATGGGAACCAGGTGCATTGATGTGCGCATGGAGCCCATTCTTTTGTCCTCTGACTGAAAAATTTATGTGAAAAAAAAACATTAAAAACCTTTAATATAATCTACATGGGAAGTAGAAAGTAGAAAAAGACAAGATCTCCTGAGTAAATTAAGAACATGGGGACCTTGGGGGAGGGTTGAAGGAGGGAGAGGAGAGGTAGGGAGGGGAGCCGAGAAAAATGTAGAGCTCAATAAATATCAATAAAAATAAATAAATAAACCTTTAATAAACTGGGCAGTAATGGAGGCACTTGAGAGGCTGAGGCAGCGGATCTCCACGAGTTTGAGGCCAGCCTGGTTTACAACAGTTCCAGGGCAGCCAGGATCATAACACAGAGAAGCCCTGTCTCAAAAAACCAAACAAAACCAACCAACCAACCAAACAAACAAACAAAAAACTTTAGTAGGGCCAAGGATCGGGCTCAGTTGGTGGAGCACTTGCCAGGCATGTACCAAACCCTGTATCAGACCCCCAGCATCACATAAATGGGGCACAATGGAACACACCTGTCAGCCCAGCACTCAGGAGGAGCAGGCAGGAGAATCCGAAGTTCAGGCTCATCCCAGCTATAGTGACTTAGAGGCCAAGTGGCATAGTGAAATCTTGTCACTAAGAACATCTTTTTTAACAGATGGTTGTGAGCCACCATATGGTTGCTGGGAATTGAACTCAGGACCTCTGGAAGAATAGCCAGTGCTCTTAACCTTTGAGCCATCTCTCCAGTCCCACTAAGAACATCTTTAAAAAGAGTGGACAGCTAGGCACTCTGGCGCATGTGGGTTCCAGACCAGTCAGGGCTCCACGGGAGAGTCTGCCTTACATGGGGAGGCTGTGTGCATGTGCCTGTGTGTGCATGTGTGTGCATGTGTGCGCATGTGTGTGTGCCTTGTGTGCCTGTGTGTGCATGTGTGAACTGTCCACGGTAGAAAACTCTCTTGAATGTCATTTGACACAGAAAGTATCATAACTGGGGTTCTCTTTAGAGGTCCAAAAAGGGGAGGGGAAGGGACTGAAAAGATGGCTCAGCAGTGAAGGATAGGCACTATTCTTGCAGAGAACCCCATCATGTTCCCAGCCCACAACCAGGTACAGTTCCAGGGGAACTCAGTGCACTCTTCTGACTTCTGCACACACCAGTCATGCATGTGGTGCACAGACACACAGGTGCTCACAAATATACATAACAAAGTCATTGCGTTTTATTACTTATTATTATTATTTTATGAATTATTTATTCATTTTTGGTTTTTCAGGACAGAGTTTCTCTGTGTAGCTCTGGCTGTCCTGGAACTCACTCTGTAGTTCAGCTTGGACTTAAACTCAGATATCCTCCTGCCTCCCAAGTGCTGGGATTAAAGGCATGCACCACCACCACAAGGCTTGTTACCTGAGGTTTTCTGTCCTGCCCAGTTCCCACAATCGTTAAGCCCCAAAGAAATCACACAGAGGTCTACATTAGTTATAAAGTGATTGGCTCACTAGCTCAGGCTTTTTATTAACTCTTATAACGTATATTGGCCCATTATTCTTATCTGTGTTAGCCACATGGCTCAGAACCTTTTTCAGCGAGGCAGTCACATTTTGCTTCTTCTCTTATTGGGGAGAGGACTGCAGAGGAATGGGCTTCCTTCTTCCCAAAATTCTCCTGTTCTCATTGACCCGCCTCTACTTCCTGTCTGGTTGTCCYRYCTATACTTCCTGCCTGGCTACTGACCAATCAGCATTTATTTAAAATATAATTGACAGAATACAGACCATTCTCCCACACCAAAGGCCCAATTAAATCTTCTTTTAAAATGAAAGGGAAGCCGGGCAGTAGTGGCACACACCTTTAATCCCAGCACTTGAGTAGCAAGGCAGGGGGATCTCTGTGAGTATGAGGGGTCTACAAAGTGGGTTCTAAGACAGCCTGGGCTACATAGAGAAACCTTGTCTCAAAAAGCAGACAGAAAGAGAGAAAGAGAGAGGGATGGATGGAGGGAGGAGGAGAGGAGGCCACTACCTCTTTCTCATTTGTCCTCCTCAGACTTTCCAGCCACCTGGCAGTTTTTGAGGGCATGGATCCGGGTGTGGCTGGAGCTCAGAGATAAGCTTCTTCATCCTTGTTCTTAGCAGAGACGGCACCTTCAGAGCAGCCTTGGGAAACCCTGGCCAAGCTGGCAGCGGACATCTCAGCCCCGAGTCACACTTCCACCCAGCAGCTGTGCCAACAGTGAATGTGGGCCTTGGAAAGAGTTAGGGTGAAGAAAGCATATGGGACACAGCGAGACGGCTCCGAAAAAGCAAATGTCTTTATGGGAGAAAGGCTTGCTTCCATCGTCCAGGCCATCTAGGAAATGCAATGCTTCTCTCCCTGCTCATAGCTGGGCTGTGGGAGATCACACACACACATGCACACACACACACACGCACGCACACACACACGCACACATACACACATATGCACACACATGCACACACACACACACACCACACCACACCACCACCCCTCCAATGACCCGCCCATGGGAGCCTTGTTGCTCTGAGTTAGGGAACGCCTTTGTTTCCCAGGGAGTCTCACCGTTGGGGAAGGAAAAGCCACTATTTCTTGGGTCTGAGGTCCAGGAAGTAGTTCCACCCAGAAAGCCAAAGGAACCTACCATAAGCCAATGGGGCCGCCTTGCTGGCCCACAGCATGAGTTTTGTCACCCATGAGGGCTCCCAAAATGAAGTTTTTAGCTCTCCCAAGCCTCAAGCCCCCTGACACTAGAAAACATGAATGGTCAATTACTCACATTTTCCTGTGGCAGCATAAGTAGCTGTGAACTTGAGTTTGTGTTGTTTATTGAGATATTTTATAGTGGGAGAGGACACGGAAGGAAGCTTGACTCTTTAGATGGACTGAGGAGGTCAGAGGAAGGCCCATACCTCCCAAATCTCTAGGACAAAAATTTAGGGTTGAGCAGGCTAACGCCTATGAAGCCAATACTCATGAAACTGAGGCAGGAGGATTGCTTTGGGTTAAAGGCTAGTAGAGCCTACATAGTTAGTGCCAGGCCAGTCTAAGGTAGAATGAGACTTTGTCTCAGAAAAGAAAAAAAAAACTATAATCAGGGCTAAATATTGAGGCTTGCTCTCTAGTAGAATGCTTTCCTGGCTCGTGTGGGTTCCTTAGTACCACTCCCCGAAACAAAAAGAAAACCCAGGGGTCTGCACTGCACAGATGGCTTAGAGGTTAAGAGCATGTGTTGTTCTTGCAGAAGACCCAGGTTTGATTCCCAGAACCCACACCGTGGCTCCCAACTGAATGTAACTCCATTTCCTGAGGATTTGATGCCCTGTTCTGACCTTGTAGGTACCAAGCATGCACATGTTACACATAATACATATGTAGGCAGGGGGCTGGAGAGATGGCTCAGCGGTTAAGAGCATTGCCTGCTCTTCCA
>LOEQ01000887.1:372368-384114 GCA_001685075.1 Bramus lutescens
GGAGCAGCGCATTGAGGAGCTTCTCCGAGAAAACCAGGAGCTGAAGAAGAACTGCGCCAGCCTCCGTCAGCAGAACTCAGATGCGCAGGCAGAGCTGCAGAGGGAGCAGGTACAGATGCTGGCCAGAGGTGAACTTGGAGCATGTATTATATGAGAGAATTGCCCTGGCCCTGAACCAGTTTTATTTCATATTTGCCTTTGATTTATCTGTTTGGGGAAGAACAAAGGCAGAGGGGGTCACTAGCCAAAAACAGAGGGAACAAGATCTGCTGGAGGGGGACATCAAAGCCACGAGTCCCATGGCAACATGTAGATGAATCGAAATGGGTTAATTTAAATTATACGAGATGGCTGGAGTAATGGCTCAAGAGGTTAAGAGCACAGGCTGCTCTTCCAGAGGCTCTGAGTTCCAGTCCCCAGGACGCACATGGTGGCTTTCAACCATCTATAGTGAGCTATAGGCCGAGCTTTCATGAAGGAGAAAGAAGTCTCTGGTGCTGACAGGCAGGAGAGAAACCCTTTCTTCTTATGGCACCCTACATTGGGAGTCACATGGAGTCTGACTTTTCCTTTTGGCCTCTCACTCAGATACACATGAAGACTTATGTACTATAGGCTTGTCTCTCTGGCTATCTACATGCTGAAACATGGCTGTGATCTCTCCTTCAGCATGTCTTGCTCCCTCTGTGTCTGGTTGGAGACGCCCCCTTTCTTCCTCCCAGAGCTCTCTGTCCATTAGTCCTGTCCATAGCCCCTGACTCGCTATTGATCATTTAGGTTTTTATTAAACCTATCACAGTGCCGCATCGTAAGCGTCACATTCCTATAAGGTGATCACAGGGTCGGGGGTGACGCTCACTTAGGTCAGGCTACGCATCCACTCTTGCTAGAGTCTTAGCTGGGATGTCTACCTGACACTGAAATGTGCCCCCCATTCCAGTTATCTCTCAGTACTGTACCCCTCCATTCACCCCACCTAAACTGATCCCTCCTGTTCCCACCCCTACCCAGCTACAGTCCACCCTTGAGATCTTTGATGTCGTTCCTTTTCATACAGATCTATGCATTCCCACTTGCCTCCCTTGTTACATAGCCTCTCTAGTCTGTGTTGTGGCATGGATATCACCACACCTTTTTTTGAGATGCGACTTCTCTGTAAGAGCACTATCTGTCCTAGAACTCTCTGTAGACCGGATGTCTGCAAACTTACAGAGACCTGCCTTGCCTGGTTCTTCCTCATTACTTGTGGCCTAAAGTTTGTTTGTCCTCTTTCCTGACAAAGGCAGACTTAGTTCTGTGATTGCACTGGCAGACACACCAAAATTTTGCACCTTCTGACTCAACAGCTGCTCTGGCTGGTGTGTGCCAGGGCCACTCCAGTGAGTGCCAGTCACTGAGCTGCTCACCTTCCCAACAGGTGGGAAGCTCCTGTTGGAAGGAAAGTCTGAAATGGAGCAGCTGTGGTGTCTCTTGCAGGAAAAGGAGGAAGAGATGGAGCAGCGCATTGAGGAGCTTCTCCGAGAAAACCAGGAGCTGAAGGAGAACTCCGCCAGCCTCCGTCAGCAGAACTCAGATGCACAGGCAGAGCTGCAGAGGAAGCAGGTACAGATGCTGGCCAGAGGTGAACTTGGGATCATGTCCATGAGGATGCAGTGTCTGACCCAATGCTATTTTCTGTTGGCTTCACTGCTGATTATAATCAGAGATTGGGCCTTTGTTTCCTGACTGCCCAGGCCCAAATAATCACAAAGAAAATATATTAATATAACAGTGCTTGGTCCATGACTTAGGTGTATCCTACTTAGCTCTTTTTTTTTTTTAGATTTATTTATTTTGTATACAGTGTTCCTCTGCATGTATGCCTACATGTCTGAAGAGGGCACCAGATCTCATTCCAGATGAGTGTGAGCCACCATGTGGGTGCTGGGAATTGAACTCAGGAACTCTGGAAGAGCAACAGGTGCTCTTAACCACTGAGCCATATCTCCAGCCTCCCTACTTAGCTCTTATATCTTAAATATATCTATTTTTATCCACAAGTCTGTGGCTTACTGAGTAAGGGAGGCTCTGGAGCCTTTGGCAACTATAAGGCTTCTGCCTGACCCCACCTTCTTTCTCCTTGCGTTCAGTTTAGTTTTCCCATCTACTTATATTCTGCCCTGCCATAGGGGGAAAACAGCTTCCTTATTGAACAATGGTTAAAAGAAAAAGAAGAAAAAAAGAAGAAAACCAGGGCCACTCAGGAGTGCCAGTCACTCAGCTGCTCACCTTTCCAGCTGGTGGGAAGATCCTGTGGGAGGAAGGGCTGGAAGAGAGACGCTGTGATCTCTCTTGCAGGAAAAGGAGGAAGACATGGAGCAGCGCACTGAGGAGCTTCTCCGAGAAAACCAGGAGCTGAAAGAGCACTGTGCCAGCCTCCACCAGCAGAACTCAGAGGCAATGGCAGAGCTGCAGAGGAAGCAGGTACAGATGCTGGCCAGAGGTGAACTGAACTTGGGAGCATGTACATAAGGACAGGTGTTTGACCTGGTGCTATATTCTGTTGGCTTCACTCTTGATTGTAATCAGAGATTGGGCCTTTGTTTCCTGACTGCCCAGGCCTGAATAATCACTATATTAACATTACACTGCGTGGACAATGGCTTAGGCGCATAACTACCTAGCTCTTATATCTTAAATTTGTATTGCCCCAAGCCCATGCCTTACCGAGTAGGGCTCTGGTGTCTTTGGCAGCTACATGGCTTCTCTCTGACTCCACCTTTTTTCTCCCAGCATTCAGTTTAATTTTCCTACCTACCTATATTCTGGCCTGCCATGGGGCTAACAACTTCCTTATTAAACAATGGTTAAAAACATCCAGACCATACAAATGGAGATCCAACATCACCTGATTTATTATTGCCTTTTATATCCTATCTTAAACAATTCTCTGCTTTTTTGAAAATAGGTTTCAAAGTAGCTGCTATTGATAGTTCTGGGAAGAAGAGTCAGCACCACAGGGAACAAGCCCTGCTGGAGGAGAGGTCAAATCCATGAGACACATGGTAGATGAATAGAAATGGGTTAATTTAAATTATGCAGGCTAGGTGGGTAATGGCCGGAGAAATGGCTCAGCAGGTTAAGAGCTGGCTATTCTTCCAGAGGCCCTGGGTTCCAGTTCCCAGCACCCACATATTGGCTTTCAACCATCTATACTGAGGTCTGTACCCTCTGTGGCGTGCAGATGCACATGCATGATGGTAAGAAACTGCATACATGATAAATAGATCTCCTTCAAAAAAGCTAACTCAGAAAAAGCCCGAGCTATAGGCCAAGCTTTCATGATGAAGAAAGAAGTCTCCGTCTCATTATTTGGGAGCTGAGAGGCAGGACAGAAACTTTGTCTTCATATGGCACTCTACATCGGACGTCACATGGAGTCTGACTTTTCCTTTTGGCTTCTAGCTCAGAATCAACGTGAAGACTTATTTAATTATAAAATTCCAGCTTGTACTATAGGCTTGTCTCTCTGGCTCTACAACTTAAATTAACCCATTTCAGCTTATCTACATGTTGAAACATGGCTGTGATCTCTCCTTCAGCATCTCTTGCTTGCTCTGTGTCTGGTTGGAGACTCCCCCTTTCTTACTTCCCAGAGCTCTCTGTCCATTAGTTCTGTCTATAGCCCCTGACTCGCTATTGACCATTATCCAAAAATAATTTGGATAGTGTCACGGCGTAGCATTGCGTCACAAAGGATATTCCACTAGTGTCCCAGCCCCCACTGCGAGTCTTACCTGATCACAGGAGAGAGCCAGGTCAGGCTACGCATCCACTCTTGCTAGGGTCTTAGCTGGGATGTCTACCTGACCCTGAAATGTGCCTCCCATTCCAGTTATCTCTCAGTACGCACCCCAACATTGGCCCCACCTAACCTGAACTCCCATGTTCCCATGCCTACCCAGCTACTGTCTACCCTTGATGTCTTCGTCTTCCCTTTCCATACGGATCCATGCATTCCGCTTGATCCTCTCTAGTCTGTGTTGTAGCATGGATATCATCACACCTTCTTTTGAGACAGCACTTCTGTCCTAGGACTCTCTGTAGACCGGATGTCCGCCAACTTAAGAGACCTGCCTTGCCTATCTCTTCCTCATTATTTGTGACCTAAAGTCTGTTTGTTTTTCTTTCCTGCAAAGGCAGATTTAATTCCGTGATTGCACTGGCAGACACGCCAATGTTGTACCTTCTGACTCACTGCACAGCTGCTCTGGCTGGCGTGTCCCCGGGCCACTCCAGTGAGTGCCAGTCACTCAGCTGCTCACCTTCCCAGCTGGTGGGAAGCTCCTGTGGGAGGAAGGGCTGGAATGGAGCAGCTGTGGTGTCTCTTGCNGGAAAAGGAGGAAGAGATGGAGCAGCGCACTGAGGAGCTTCTCCGAGAGAACCAGGAGCTGAAGAAGAACTGCGCCAGCCTCCGTCAGCAGAACTCAGATGCGCAAGCAGAGCTGCAGAGGGAGCAGGTACAGATGCTGGCCAGAGGTGGATTTGGAGCGTATAGATGAGGATGCCATACTAACCCAGCGCTATTTTCTGTGTGTCTTCACTCCTGATTAGTTTCGGCCTTTGTTTCCTGACTGCTCAGGCTCCAATAATCACAAAGAAACTATATTAATATGATACTACTCGGCCAATGACTTAGGCATATAACTACCTAGCTCTTATATCTTAAATTTTATCTATTTCTACCACCCTGTGCATTGCCACAAGGCTGTGGGTTAATGAGTGAGGAAGGCTCTGGCACTTTTTGCATCTACATGGCTTCTCTCTGACTCCCTTCTTTCTCCCTGCATTCAGTTTTGTTTTCCCACCTACCTATATTCTGCCTTGTCTGTCATAGGGCAAAACAGATTCCTTATTAAACAACGGTTAAAAAAAAAAAAGAAAGAAAGAAAAAAAGAATATTCATAGCATACAAAGGGGAAGCCAAAAATCACCTGATTCATTGCCATTTACATCCGATCTTAAAAGGAAATTTGGTCCATTTTTAAAATGTTTCAGTGTTGCTGTTCTCAAGAGTTCTGGGAAGAAGGTATATGAGCTAGTTGTGGGGAGACTGGAGAAATGGCTGAGGAGGATTAGAGCACTGGCTGCTCCTCCAGAGTCCTGATCACAATTCCCAGCAACTACAGTTTGGGTGTCAGCCAACTGTAGGATCTGGTGCCCTCTTATGGTGTGCAGACATACATGTAGGCAGAACACTGTATACATAACAAATTAAGTAAGTAAGTAAAAAAGTCTAGTTATAAATAAGCCTAAGCTACAGGCCATGTTTTCATAATTAGTAGACAGTCTCAGTGTTGTTATTTGGCAGTTAATGAGTGGGGAAGAGAAAGAGTGTCTATATACGGCACTCTGCTTCGTCCCTCATAATTTGTTGAACTTTCCTTCAGGGGTCTAGCTCAAAATTCAACATGTAAGTTAGAAAAGCTCGGCTTTTGCCTTAGTCCTGTCCCTCTGACTAAGACATTTCAATTCATTTCAGCCCTCTCTCTGTCCAGTAGTCCCACCTATATCTCCTGTTTCACTATTGGCTCTTTAGTTTTTCATTAAACCAATCGCATTGCCTCATCTTCTCACAGTGTAATGGAATATTCCTCAGCAGTGTCCCAACCCCTCCCACTGGAAGTCTTGCCTGGTCACAGGAGATAGCAATTCAGGCTACACATCCCCTCCTCCTAGAGGCTTAGAGGGGACAGTCTTGTGGACTCCTGGAGTTTCCCTTGCACCACCTGACCCTAAAATGCCCCTGCTTTTCAGTCTTTTCTTTCACTAGATAGAGCTCTCTTCCATTCACCCCTGCCCATATTCCTCACGTGCCCAGCCCCACACAACACCCATCCACCCTCAAGATCTCATCTATTCTCCAGGGAGATCGAAGACCCTTGAGCCTTCCTTGTTACCTAGCGTCTAGTCTGTGTACTGGACCATTCTTCTCCCTTCCACACACCCACGTTTTATAGGAGGATGTGGGGAGACTGGCTTTTTATATGTAGGGGCCTTAGCTGTCCTGGAACTTGTTCTACAGACCAGGCTGGCCTTGCACTAATGCCCAGATTCTCTGCCTGTCCCTCATAACCTCCTATGGCCTAAACTTTACTCGCAATTCTCTCCTGGCAAAGGCAGACGTAATTCTGTGGTTCCACAGGCAGGCCAGCTAGTGTGCATCCTCTTCCACACCATAGCTGCTCTGGCTGGCAGTGCCCCGGGACCACTCCAGAGAGTGCCAGTCACTCAGCCGCTCACCTTCCCAACAGGTGGGAAGCTGCTGTGAAAACAAGGACTTGAATAGAGCAGCTGTGGTGTCTCTTGCAGGGAAAGGTGGAAGAAATGGAGCAGTGCACTGAGGAGCTTCTCCGCGAAAACCAGGAGCTGAAGAACTGCGCCAGTCTCCGTCAGCAGAACTCAGATGCGCAGGCAGAGCTGCAGAGGAGGAAGCAGGTACAGATGCTGGCAAGAGGTGAACTTGGAAGCATGTACATGAGGCTGTGGTGTTTGACCCGGTGCTATTTTCTGTTGGCTTCACTCCTGATTGTAATCAGTGATGGTGCCTATGTTTCCTCACCGCTGAGGCCCAAATAATCACAAAGAAACTATATAAATATAACACTGCTTAATCTATGACTTGGGCTTATTCTTACCTAGCTCATCTATGTTAAACAAGGCGGTGGCTTACTCAGAAATGCTCGGGTGTCTATCACAGCTACATGGCTTCTCTCTGACTCCACCTTATTTCTCCCTGGATTCAGTTTAGTTTTCCCACCTGCCTATATTCTGCCCTGCCATAGGTCAAAACAGATTTCTTAGTAAATAATGGTTTAAAAAGAAAAAGAATATTCACAGCATGCCACGGGGAATCCAACATCACCTTATTGGTTTATACATCTGACCTTAAATAAAATGTTTCAATATGGCTGCTCTCCAGATTTCTGGGAAGAGAGAGGGAGTCACCACCAGAGGGAAGGAGACCTGCTGGAGGAGAAGTCAAAGTCACATTTCACATGACCACATGTAGCTTAATACCTTGATTTAAGGTATCAGAGCTATTTGAGGGGAGACTGGAGAAATGGCTGAGGAAGAAAAGAGCACTGGCTGCTCCTCCAGAGTCCTGATCTCAATTCCCAGCAACTACAGTTTGGGTATCAACCATCTGTGGGATCTGGTGCCTTCTTAGGGTGTGCAGGCATACATACAGGCAGAACACTATACATAAAAGGCTAGTTAGAAACAAGCCTAAGCTATAGACTGTGGTTTCATAATTAGTAGGAAGTCTCAGTGTCATTGTTCGGCAGTTCACAACTGGGGCAGAGAAAGACATTCTTATGGCACCCCACTTTGGGCCTCATACATGGACGAACTTTCCTTTGTGTCTCTATAGTTCATAAAACTCCACATGGAGTTTTAGTTACAAAACTCATTCTTTGCCTTAGTCATGTCCCTCTGGCTTCTCTACCTTAAATTAAGTCCTTTCAATTCATCTCAGTCTCTCTCTGTCCAGTAGTCCTGCCTATATCTCCTGCCTCACTATTGGCTCTTTAGTTTCTCATTAAACCAATCATATTGCCACATCTTCTCACAGTGTAAGGGAATATTCCACAGCAGTGTCTCAGCCCCTCCCACTGGAAGTCTTGCCTGNTGCCACATCTTCTCACAGTGTAAGGGAATATTCCACAGCAGTGTCTCAGCCCCTCCCACTGGAAGTCTTGCCTGGTCACAGGATACAGCAGTTCAAGCTACACAACCACTCTTGTTCCTGGAGTTTCCCTTGCACCACCTGACCCTAAATGCCACTGCTTTTCAGTCACCTCTTTCAGTGGTGCTTCCATTCATCCCTGCCCATGTCCCTCATGTGTCCAGCCCCATACATCCCCCGTCGACCCTGAAGATCTCGTCTATTTCCACTGTCCAGGGAAATCAAGACCCTTGAGCCTTCCTTGTTACCTAGCCTCTAATCTGTGTATTGGGCCATTCTTCTCCCTTCCACACTCATTTCTTTTTAAGAGGATGTGGAAAGAGAGACAGGATTTCTCTGTGTAGGGGCCTTAGCTGTCCTGGAACCTGCTCTATAGACCTGGTTGGCCTTGCACTAATGCCCAGATTCTCTGCCTGTCCCTCAGAACTTCTTATGGCCTGACGTTTGTCTTTCTCTCCTGGCAAAGGCAGACTTAATTCTGTGATTCTCTTAGGGAAAGGAGGAAGAGATGGAACAGCGCACTGAGGAGCTTCTCCGAGAAAACCAGGAGCTGAGGGACAGCTGCGCCAGCCTGCAGAAGCTGAGCTCACGCAGGCAGACAGAGCTAAAGAGGAAGCAGGTGCAGATGCGGGTAAGGGGTGAACATGGGGTCATGTACATGTGGATTGTGATGTCTGACCCCGTGCTATTTTCTGTTTGATTATAATCAGAGATTGCGCCTTTGTTTCCTGACTGCCCAGGCCCGAATAATCACAAAGAAACTATATTAATATAACACTGCCTGGTCAATGACTTAGGCGTATTCCTACCTAGTTCTTATTTCTCAGATTTATTGATTTATATTAATCCTTGTATCGCTGCACTTACTCTGGTGTCTTCGGCAGCTACATGACTTCTCTCTGACTCCACTGTCTTTCTCCCCCTGTATTCAGTTTAGATTTCCCACCTTCCTACATTCTGCCCTGCCATAGGGCAAAACAGATTNTTTCTCTGTGTAGGGGCCTTAGCTGTCCTGGAACCTGCTCTATAGACCTGGTTGGCCTTGCACTAATGCCCAGATTCTCTGCCTGTCCCTCAGAACTTCTTATGGCCTGACGTTTGTCTTTCTCTCCTGGCAAAGGCAGACTTAATTCTGTGATTCTCTTAGGGAAAGGAGGAAGAGATGGAACAGCGCACTGAGGAGCTTCTCCGAGAAAACCAGGAGCTGAGGGACAGCTGCGCCAGCCTGCAGAAGCTGAGCTCACGCAGGCAGACAGAGCTAAAGAGGAAGCAGGTGCAGATGCGGGTAAGGGGTGAACATGGGGTCATGTACATGTGGATTGTGATGTCTGACCCCGTGCTATTTTCTGTTTGATTATAATCAGAGATTGCGCCTTTGTTTCCTGACTGCCCAGGCCCGAATAATCACAAAGAAACTATATTAATATAACACTGCCTGGTCAATGACTTAGGCGTATTCCTACCTAGTTCTTATTTCTCAGATTTATTGATTTATATTAATCCTTGTATCGCTGCACTTACTCTGGTGTCTTCGGCAGCTACATGACTTCTCTCTGACTCCACTGTCTTTCTCCCCCTGTATTCAGTTTAGATTTCCCACCTTCCTACATTCTGCCCTGCCATAGGGCAAAACAGATTTTTATTAAACAATGGTTTAAAAGAACATGCAGAGCATACAAAGGGAGATCCAACATCACCTGATTTATAATTGCCTTTTACATCCTATCTTAAACAATTCTGTGTCTTTTTAAATACATTTTGATGTGGCTGCTATTGAGAGTTCTGGGAAGAAGAGAAAGGGAGTCAGCACCACAGGGAACGAGATCTGCTGGAGGAGAGGTCAAAGCCAAGAGTCACATGACAACATGTAGATGAATAGGAACGAGTTAATTTAAATTACGTGAGCAAGGTGGGTGATGACTGGAGATTTGGCTGAAGAGGTTAAGATCACTGCTCTTCCAGAGGCCATGAGTTCAAGTTCCCAGCACCCAGGTGGTAGCTCTCAACCATCTATAGTGAGATCTGGCACCCTCTTCTGGCACGCAGCCACACATGAGTGGTATCAAGAAATTGCATACATGATAAAAAGATCTCTTTCAAAAAAGGTAATTAGGAACCCATCTGAGCTATAGGACAAGCTTTCATGATTAAGAAAGAGTCTCTGTGTCTTCATCTGGGAAATGACGGGCAGGACAGAAACCTTTTCTTCATATGGAAGTTGTACTATAGTTTTATCCCTCCGGCCCTACAACTTAAAGGCTGTTTATCTGCATGTGGACGCAGGGCTGTGATCTCTCCTCCAGCATGTCTTGCTTTCTCTGTGTCTGGTTGGAGACGCCCCCTTTCTTCCTCTCAGAGCTCTCTGTCCATTAGTCCTGTCTATAGCCCATGACTTGCTATTGACCATTTAGGTTTTTATTAAACCTATCATGGTGCCACATCGTGACGCAGTGTAAAGGATATTCCACAGCAGTGTCCCAGCCCCCACACTGCGAGTCTTACCTGGTCACAGGAGAGAGCCAGGTCAGGCTACGCATCCACTCTTTCTAGAGTCTTAGCTAGGGTGTCTACCTGACCCTGAAATATGCCCCCCATTTCAGTTAATCTCTTACAGTACTGTACCCCTCTATTGACCCTACCTAACCGGATCCCCTATGTTCCCACCCCTACCCAGCTACAGTCCACCCTTTAGATCATTGTCTTCCTTTTTCATTCAGATCCATGCATTCCCGCTTGAGCCTTCCTTGTTACATAGCCTCTCTCATCTGTGTTGTAGCATGGATATAGCCACCCCCGTTTTTGAGATAGCACTTCTGTCCTAGAACTCTCTCTATAGACCCGATGTCTCCAAACTTACAGAGACCTGCCTGTCTCTTCCTCAGGTCTTGTGGCCTAAAGTTTGTCTTTCTCTCTGGCAAAGGCAGACTTAATTCCGTGATTGCACTGGCCGACACGCCAATGTTGTGCCGTCTGACTCACTGCATAGCTGCTCTGGCTGGCGTGTACCAGGGCCACTCCAGTGGCTGTCAGTCACTCAGCTGCTCACCTTCCCAACAGGTGGGAAGCTCCTATGGAAGGAAGGGTTTGAATAGAGCGTGGCTGTGGTGTCTCTTGCAGGAAAAGGAGGAAGAGATGGAGCAGCGCACTGAGGAGCTTCTCCGAGAAAACCAGGAGCTGAAGAAGAACTGCGTCAGCCTCCAAAAGCAGAAGTCAGATGCGCAGGCAGAGCTGCAGAGGGAGCAGGTACAGATGCTGGCCAGAGGGGAACTTGGGATCATGTACATGAGGACTGGGGTGTCTGACCCGGTGCTATTTTCTGTTGGCTTCCCTACTGGTTATAATTAGTGACGGTGCCTTTGTTTCCTGACTGCTCAGGTCGGAATAATCACAATGAAGCTATAACACTGCTTAGCCTATTACTTAGCCATATTCCTACCTAGCTCTTATATCTTAAATTTATTGATTTCTGTCAATCTATGTATCTCCATAAGCCTGTAGCTTATTGTGTAAGGCTCAGGTGCCTTTGACAGCTACATGGCTTCTCTCTGACTCCACCTTCTTTCTCTCTGCATCCAGTTTAGTTTTCCCACCTGCCTATATTCTGCCCTATGATAGGTCAAAAGAGCTTCCTTATAGAACAATGGTTAAAATTAAAAAAAAACATAAAAAAACATTCATAGCATACAAAGTAGGATTCAATATCACCTGATTTATTGGCTTTTATATCTGATGCCTTTTTAAATGTTTCAATGTGGCTGCTCTCCAGAGTTTCTGTGAAGAAGAGAGAGGGAGTGACTACCAGAGGGAACAAGACTTGCTGGAGGAGAGGTCAGAGCCACGAGTCACATGACCCCCTGTAGCTGAATACCTTGATTTAAGGTATCAGAGCTAGTTGTAGGAAGACTGGAGAAATGGCTGAGGAGGATTAGAGCACTGGCTGCTCCTCCAGAGTCCTGATCTCAATTCCCAGCAACTACAGTTTGGGTATCAACCATCTGTGGGATCTGGTGCCTTCTT
>LOEQ01000887.1:400376-415336 GCA_001685075.1 Bramus lutescens
CATCTAATGAGATGATCATGTGGTTTTTATTTCAGTTTGTTTATATGGTGGATTACGTTGACAGACTTTTGTATGTTGAACCATCCCTGCATCTGTGGGATGAAGCCGACTTGATCATGGTGGATGATGGTTCTGATGTGTTCTTAGATTCGATTTGCCAGTATTTTATTTAGTATTCTTGCATCAATGTACATGAGTGAGATTGGTCTGTAATTCTCTTTCTTAGTAATGTCTTTCTGTGGTTTGGGTATCAAGGTAATAGTAGCCTCAAACAGTTTGGGTATCAAGGTAATTGTAGCTTCATAAACAGTTTGGCAATGTTCCTTCTGTTTCTATTGTGTGAACAGCTCTATATTTAGGAAGAAAGACAAGCCTTTGTTTAAAAGAAAAAGACTAGATTCTTCAGCTACAGGGTAGAGCTGGTGAGCAGAGTTGCTGTGAGGGAATTGCTAGGACGGTCTTCCTTCCTGTACATACATACACTGTAATATTGTTGCTGGGTAGTTTTCCTTTATATCTTACTGTAGAATTCACTGTATTTGCTTTAGGCCCAACTGGCGAGGGACCAAATGAAGACGGACATGCTGGAACATCTCAGAAATGAAAATGGCCATTTAACTGAACAGGTAGACTCATGCAGGAAAGCATTTTCAAGAAAAACACACTTTGTGCTTTCTTTACTGGCTCTGGGGAAGGTCTCCCTGTGTAGTAGTAGCCTTGGCTGGCCTGGAACTCAATTTCTCCTGTCTCTGCCCCTTCGGTTCTGGATTGAAGGTGTGTACCACCATGCCCAGATCAAAGAGGCATGGCTTTAGACAACTAAAAGACCTCTTCCTCAGCATCCTCCTTGCTCATGAGTTCAGCAGGTTACTGTGTGTGTATCCAACCATGCATGGTACTAAAGTCTCTTTCTGTGCAGAAGGAACAGAAAAGCAAGCTTGAGAAGATGGAAGAAGCAAAGAAGAGAACAATGAAGAAACGGGTGTATATGGCATGTTCCCTTTCTGCATGGCTATGTGGGCAGGTGTCTGTTTTCAGGAGATGGAAAGACACTAGGATGTTTGGATAGTATTCACCTATGGTGCTTTGTTTTTTATCCAAAAGGACAGAGAACCTGCCATTTAAGAGATGTTTCAGAGAGGTGGATGTGTCTGATATGATGAATGATCAAGGAGTATTGAAAATTGAGCATCACAACACTATAGTAATCTTTGGGTTAGGAACTCACTCCAGAGTTATGGCAAACATGTTAATAACTATAAAGTCATACAATGGGAAATTATGACACTCCCAGCCAATTTTGTTATTGATGTCGGCAATTATCATTAATGTTAAATCACTCATAGTAGTCATATGGTAATGAAAGCCTCATTAACTAGTAATTACCTGAAGTAGCTTGTTGTAAAGGAGGCCTCGATGCTGACAGGTACCTGAAATCTGCTTTCTGAAGGGATGGAAAGAAAAGGGAAGATCCTGCTGTCTGCAAGTGTCTAGCGAGAGCTGCGTCTCTCTCCGCCAGCGTAGTTGGTCAGTTTTTGAGAACTGGATATTTGCCAGCTCGCCCTTCCAGTCTCAGCCAGGCAGAGGTGGAGGCAAAAAACCACAAATAGTAGGATTAGCTGAAGTGTGTTTGTGAGCTGTGTATGTGTACAACCAAGACGTGGAGAGTGCTGAAACCCGTCATTCTGGAAAGGTTAAGAGCTGAGGCTCTGTACCTTGTGGAACTCCAGGGGAAAGTCCTCCCAACCCAGACCCAAGCACCTCAGACCTCATGGGCCTCTTTACATCTGACATCAGTTTTAAGACTTTACCCTGCCAGTTGCCAGTTCAACTGAAACCCTTGGCATTACCGTGCCTGCTCAAGCTCTCCAGCATTTGGCTAAGTCCCCAGCACTGTCCCTCCTCCCAGAGGTTCCTCATTCCTTGTCGTCTCCTACCCCCTTACCCCCCACCCCCGACACACACACCTCACCTCCCTTTGAAGCCAGTCTGCTTTGGAGCTACTTTTCAGTCTAAGATCCTAATTATAATCCCTTTGTTGACAGGGGCCCTTCCGCTTTTCTCTCCTTGAGCTGCCAGAAAGCGGATTAGGAAGAAGGGTTGAGCCTTGGGCCCAGGGTTGAGGTAGCCTGTCCGAGGTGAGAAGGCTTTCCATCACCATTGCTCGGGGTCCAGCATTCAGTCTTCACTGCGTATCTAAGGTCTTCCCTTTTATAGGTCCAAAGCAGTTTCTTCTGTCAATGGTAATCAGTACACAGGGAAATCCCACATCATCACTAAGACCAAGAGCCATTGCTCCCAGTCTGTAAGTCACTTAGGAATGCAGGAATACATGCAGGCAGAACACTGCATAGACAAATAAGACAATATTAATCTCTTTAATATCCAAAATAAATTACTTTTTAAGGACATTGGTTCTGTTTTGTTTTTGTTTTCCTCAAGACAAAATTTCTCTGCATGACAGCCATGGCTGTCCTAAAACTTTCTCTACAGACCAAGCTGACTTCAAACTCAGACATCCACCTGCCTCTGCCTCCTGAGTGCTGGGATTAAAGGCATGTTACACCATGTCCTACCTTATTTATTTTTTGTTTTTTGAGACAGGGTTTCTCTAGCTTTGGAGCCTGTCCTGGAACTAGNAACTAGCTCTTGTAGACCAGGCTGGCCTCGAACTCACAGAGATCCTCCTGCCTCCAGTGCTGGGATTAGGTTTGGTTTTATAAAGGGGGAAGGACTAGAGAGATGGCTCAGGTGAAGAGGCACTCCATGCTCTTTCAGAAGATCTGAACTCGGTTCCCAGCAGCTCCAGGGAACCTGCCTCTCACCTGGCCTCTGGCTTGTAAGCACAGGTACAGACATGAATAACAATTCCTAGCATTTTTAAAGGGGGCGGTTCGATAGCTCAGGGGGTAAAGACACTGCCAAACTGGTGACCTGACCTGAATTCCATCCTGGGAACCCACATGGCGGCAGGAGAGAACTGACTTCCAAAAGTTGTTCTCTGACCGCCATATGAACACACACATTACGTAAACAGTATTTTAAATAAAAGAGCTTACCTGAAAGGAGACAGTCCATTTATCACTTGAGGATTAGGCAAAAGGCTATGGGAATGCTACCATCTCACCGCCTTCTCAGTCAATGGAAGAGTATACCTGGTCCTGCCTTCTCACTGACTTTCTATGCATATTGAAACAGTATGAATTCTGTATGCTTTATTGTTGGGGCCTACAGATGTGAGTCCGTTCCTTGTCAGAGTTATGACAACAGGTGGCTACAGAGCAGGAGAGATCCTGACCTAGGGTATGGTTAATTAGTGTCTTGAGTATAGAGGTATCCAGCTCTGCCTGGACCAGAGTTTGGAGATGCTCCATGCCTTGTATCATGATAATAAAGTCTGCCTCTCCCCTTTTGGAGTGGGGTATCAAAATGGGTTTCCCTCCTGACGCTATTCTGTGTTTCATGTCTTATTTCTGTTGCTTTTTGCTTAATTCTGATCCTCACACTCCTGCTCTGGAATGCACCAAGTCCAGCTCAAAGACTTCTCCAAACCTGCCTAATTGAACTGTCGCAAAGGCAATTCTGCTTTCTCCTGCAGTGGACCAAACTGGCACAGCTCCTGGGCATCAGCAGTTGGTCACTGCAGAAACACCTAGAAAAACTCTTCCTGCTGGGGCTCTCCTGATGTAACATTCATTCAGTCCCTTTAATTTTAATTGCTTTTCGTGCATAGGATGTGTTTTGATGAAATCCCCCGATTCCCTCCAATTCCTTTTCTGCTCTGTCTGCCCCTCCTGTGGGGCCCACCTACCGGATGCCTCAGGGGCTGCTCCCCTGAAGAAGACCAACTCTCCCTCTGCAGCAGCCAGTCTGACAATGTGTGACTTCATTGTCATCTACGGAGTTCACACTTAAGACCCACGCAATAAACAAGAAATAAGAATGAAGAATTAGGACCGATTTTGTGTTTAGACTGGTCAGAGCTATCTTCAGCCTCACGTGGTCCGTGGACCAGATTGGACAAGCCATCTAGACAACAACCCTCATTTCAGCTTTATAATAAAATGAAACAATACTGCTCCCCCACCCCCAGAGGACCAGGCGCAAAGTGAGCCCTGCTCCACCATGGAAACGGCAAGTGCAGTTGACATTTTTCAGCATGCCTTCCTGGTCCCTGCGGAGTCGCTGTGGCTCCCTAGATGGTTCTAGGGAAGAACTGCAGCTTCCTTCATTTTGTTCTAGTCAGCTCTTAATTGAGCACTTGAATGGAGAGAAGCTGGGGTGCGCATAACCCGAAATCAGCAGACACCATTTTCTGGTGAATTGCCCCCCTCTTTGCCCCTGCTGCCCTGATGTTTCCCCAGATTAGCAGGGGCAGCAGGCACCCTTCCCCCACTGCAGGAAAACAGTCGAGGTGGTAATGAGCCTTTCTGCTGGGGGTGAAACAAGCGTCTCTAACCATAGTTCATCGTCTCCAGCTGCTCTTACCAAGGTTGAGAAGGGGTAGCAGCTCTGAGTCATTAAAGAGACTCATTCTTCAATAACCCACTGCCCGCCTGCCTTCCTCATCCCCTGGGTACCCATGTAGTTCAAAGTTGTGAGATGCCTGCAAAATTAGTTTTGTGAGCAAATGGCAATTTTATCTAAACTGGAACTCTGAATCTTTATAGTAGTTAGTTGTGACAACAGGTTTTCTTTTGTTTCTCTTGCTGAAATCTCTCTGCCTTAGCTCGGTTACTTGCTGACTTAGGGTCGGGGAAGAAAATGTTAAACCAAGCCTGGTAACACACTTCTATAATCCCAGAACTTGGGAAAGCTGGAACAGGATTGCCATAGTTTTGAGGCCAGTTTGGGCAAAATGAGTACCAAGCCAGCCAGAGCTACGTAGCAAGACCCTGTTTCAGAAACCAAAGAAAGGGGGAAGAGAGAGGAGCCATTGACTGTGGAGGTGGTCATACAATTCAAAGCGGCTAGAAGAAACACTGGCCCCCACTTGAAGATTTAATTTATGTGTAGGACTGCTAGAAGGTGTCAGATTCCTGAGGCTGAGAACCAAACCCGGGTCCTCTACAAGAGCAGCAAGTGCTCTTCTCTTAACTGCTGAACCATCATCTCTCCAGCCCTAAATAACACTAAATGTGTTTTGCACTGTGTTGATTGTATCAAGTCATTTTTTTTAAGTTAGAAAACTTGCTAAGCCTCCAAATTGGCTCACGGTGAAAGCTTCAAATGCAGAGAAAGTTCAGCGCCAGAACTCGGGTAAATTTTGCTTGTCTCAGTACTGAACTGAGTTCTCCCTTTCTTTGGACTGGTGACAGTAGCTGTAGCGGGGAAGAAATCAAGGCAATCATCAGTGGTGGTCACCATTTGGCCAGCAGCATGCATGGTTCCTGTTGGGGAATTTCTATTCTGTGGAGATGGATGTACCCAATAAAATGAGGGGAAAGAGTCTGCTGCCTACAAATCCCGGTAATCCCATTAAGAGATTCAGTCTGCTCTGCCTAATGGTATTGCTTTCTCGCCAGCGCGCCAGGGACCAAGTGCTCTATTTACCCAGTCAATCAACCACTATTGAGCACCCACAGTGTGCACAGCTTGTATCAGGCCAGGATTTAAAAAGTCCTTGCCCTCAGGGACCCACAAAATTAATGGAGACATTGTCTATGCCCTCTGGTAACTCACATTGCCAAGGGAGAAACTCAGATGGGGGTGGTGACATGTCCAAATCTAATGGGCGAAGGAGACAGCCTCCTAGAAGAGGAATTTTAGAGCACACGGAGAAAAGATGTGTCCCTGAGGCCAAAAGGGACTGAGGTGTCACTAGGTTAATACAGGAGTGGATGTGGTGGGGGTGGTTGGTTTGTGTCTTAAAAATGTCTAGTTGTAAGAGACTGGAAACAATGCAGGCCAGCAGGCTTGCCTGGAAGTCAACAGCAATCCTCCTGCCTCCGCTTCTCACGAGCTGGGGTTACAAGCGTGACCTCCATGCCCAGCTAATACAGGGGTTTACCGAGCGGTAGTGCCTTGGTACAGAAATGTTCTTTCGAAGAGATAAAGAGACGAGATGGCAAAGAGTCGGGGAACCCCGAGTAGCTGGAGTTCCAGGCAGTGGGGAGCTGCCGGGTGCGGGTGCTGGGATCGGACTTGGATGCTCTGGGAAGAACAAAGGTTCTTAGTGACCGCTGCAGCCCAGGTGTTGCCATTTTGTAGTTGTTTTTCCAGATAGATTATAATTATCCAGCCCTGCCTATGACCTCAGCCTTCTGAGTGTTGATTACAGACCTGTGGCAACCCACCTAGAAAAGAAACATTTTGATGATTTTTGTGCTGCTGGGGTTTGAACCCAGGGCCTGTGCATTCTGGGCAAAAGCATTGCCTCTGCTGTCAAACACCACCAGCAGGCTAAGAATCTCAGGAAAAGCAATTGTGCTAGATTATCTTAAATGGTTTTTTAAATCCATGGACAAGTGTCCCTCGAAGAAAGAATGCACACACCAGACAGGAGGCAGCATTGTGAGCCAGGAGGCGGAGTCTGGAGTGATAGAGCGAAGGATGCTGTCTGTTTTGTTTTGTTTTTTGTTTTTCAAGACAGGGTTTCTCTGTAACTTTTGGAGCCTGTCCTGGTACTAGCTCTGTAGACAAAGCTGGCCTCAAACTCATAGGGATCCGTCTGTCTCTGCCTCCCAAGTGCTGGCTGGGATTAAAGGTGTGCATCACCCCTGCCTGGCAAGGACGCTATCTTAGTCACTGCTCTATTGCTGTAATGAGACACCATGACCAAGGCAAGCATTTAATTAGGGACTTGCTTATTACAGCTTCAGTGGAGTAGTCTCTGATCATCATGGCAGAGAGCGTGGTGGCAGGCAGGGAGAAGATATGGGGTAGGGTGGCTTCCAGCCTGAATATGAAACTGGGAAGAGCCTATGCAGTGGGGTAACCTCGTGGAAGAAGCTGCTATACCAGTTTGATCAGTGCAAATACCAGGTACATTTCACTGGGTCAATATTTTACATCCAGTCTCAGGATCTCATAGTGTGCATCTGTTCCCTGGGTTGTCCTCTGATTCTAAACTACTACATGCAAAGCTCCCAGGGCTTTCTCTGCCCTGGTGCATCTTGCTTCCTAGCCTCCTTTTTAACCCTCTAGCATCTGCCCATGCCACTGATCACTCTAAAATTTCAATTGGCTGTTCCACCCTCCACTTAGAAGTCCCTTCCAAAGCTCTTGAGCTCACGGGGACCTGGTGAACAAGTTGGCTTCTGCTCAATACAGTGACCTTATTAGTCTTCAACTATAGTCCCTGCCCTCCTGCTCTGTGCTCACATAGCTCAGGATGGCCTTGAACTCCTGATTCTTCTGCTTCTACTTGCCAAACTCCAGGAGTAGAGGATTGCACCACCATGCTAGGCTTGTGCTTACTCATTACACGACAGTTCTCTAAAAATACATTCTAAACCAGCATCCTGCTTGCCCCCTGTACTGACTCCTGCTTCCTGCTGTCAGCCTGTGGAGCTCCGAAGACACACATTTATTAAACACCACCTCAAAACAGATTAGGAAAATGCTGAGCTTGGCGGTGTACATCTGTAATCCTAGCTAAGAAGCTAAGTCAGGTGTGTCTTAAGTTCAAGTCTAGCCTAGGCTATAATACAACCTCTCACAAATTTAAAAAGAATAAAACCGGCCAGGTCGAGGTGGTGCAGGCCTTTGGGCTCAGTACTCAGAGACTGAGGCAGGCACCTCTCTGTGAGTTGGAGGCTGCCTGGTCTACAGTGTGAGTTCCAAGACAGCTAAGGTTACACAGAGAACCCTGTCTCAAAAAAATAAAATAAAATAAAACCACATTAAAAGGTGATAAAAATAGGATCTGAAGCAATGTCTTAGCAATATTGCATGATCTATTCTTGCAGGATCAGAGCTCGACTCCTAGCATCTATTTTGATGGGTGATTCAGAACTGCCTATAACTCCAGCTCCAGGGAATCTGACACACTCCTGTGGCCTCCACAGGCAGCTGTATATATGCGGCAGACATAACACAAATACATAAATTAAAATATATCTTATCTTATTATGTGTATATGTGCACTGAGTGAAGGTGACCCTGGAGGCAAGAAGAGGTCATTGGAGTCCCTAGCATTGGACTGACAGGTGTTTGTGGGCCTGCAGCCAACACTCCGGGACTCTTCAAGAACAGTGCATGCATTAATCACTGGCCAATCTCTATAGCCCTAGGAAATATTTAAAAGGCAATAAAATATACAACAGAGAAGCAGATAGTCTTCCCAAGATTGAGACTTTTGCTCCTCACAATTAGCTACACAAGGAACTCACTTCGTGTGTGTGTGTGTGTGTGTGTGTGTGTGTGCATGCACGTGCTCATGCGTACGTGTGTGTTAAGGTTTTTTTTTGTTTCCTTTCACTTTTTGTTCTTGTTGTTTTTCAAGACATGGTTTCTCTGTGTAACAGCTAGGGCCAGGAGTGTAACTGTAGAGACAGGGTCTCACACTGTAGCCCAGGCTGGCTTGGAATTCACTATGGAGCCCAGCCTGTCCTGGACCTCATGGTTCTCCTCTCATCTCAAGCTCCCAAAGATGGTAGGTGTGAGACGTCCTCCATAGCTGTTTATTTCTTTATTAGCATGTGCCTGTTTTATTCCTCTGTGTCTCAAGAAGAGCGAGCATCCCTGCACTTCGTTCCTGCTCCTCGGTACCAATCTCTGAGCACTGGACTCCTCACTGACCATTTAAATGTGCTGTGTGTAAAACACGTATTATAAGTAAGTGCTACAAATGAGGGAGGCAAGGTTCAGGGAGAGGCCTGGCTCCGAGGTATAGGGGTTCAGCTCTGTACCTTCTAGGGAAAGAGTGGGACCCACGTGTGGAAGAATTGGGGAAGGAGTCGTGGAGCCTGAGCCTAGCTTCCTCCCACTCAACCTTTGTCTGTCTTCTCTCCAATAAAGTTCATAGTCCAGGAAATCCCATACAAGTGGCAACTGCTCTTAAACTTCCCTGCAGATAAGAACTGTTGGCTAGAGCCTTTCTCACCTCTTGCCATCCCCCAAGCTGATGTTCTGTAACTCTTTCATTGCTAGTGGTCTGACCTTCCAGCTAACTTCTAAAATTAAGATTTTACTTCAGGGTTGGAAAGATAGCCCAGCCATTAGAGACTATGACTCACAACAAAACATCAAGATTTTATTTTATTCTTATTCGTACATGCGTGTTTGGGGGTGCGCATGTGTGGGGGTGCGTGTATGAATGCAGGCACACTTGGAAGCCAGAAGAGCAGGTCAGATCCCAGGCTCCTGGAGTTACAGGCAGTGTGAGCCAACTGTCACACACGCTGAGGACCAAAGCCATCCTCTTGAAGAACTGGAGATACTCTCAACCTCTGAGCCCTCTCTCCAGTCCTGTCCAGCTTTCTTTGGGACCAGGATATAGCTTCCTAAAGAGACCTGGAGAGGTCAGACCTCAGTCCCTCCCTAATACCTGGGAAGCCATCCCTGCTGTCTCTTTCAGAACCATACCTCTCACCTTATCTTCCTCCCCTGCTCCTCTCCATTCCTCCCTTCTAGAAGGTTTCATCGTTCTGCTCCCACTTAGCCAAAAAAGTTAGTTTGAAGACAGGAACCGGCTAGGGTTGGATCTGGAGGCACCTTTAAAACAGATTTTACACTAGTCTACAGGTACAGATATTTAAAAGGTGGTTTGATACCATGGCCCTTTAAAAAAAGAAGTAACAGGGTCAATGACCTCTCCAGCCACTGGTTTCTGGCCAGGTTTTCAGTACCAGATGTTCATTCCCTCCTGTTGAGTGGGCTTTAAGTCCAGTAGAAAACCATTGATTACCCCATGACACCCATAACATTATTGAACCAATGGTATATCTTGCCTTTGGTGAGCGTTACTTAAACCTTGCCAGGCTGATCATTACTGTAGCTCCCAGGGTTCACAGATGTTGATATCTTTTCTCCCTCAGTAGCCCACAAAGCACCTTCAGTCACTATGAAGGCTAGCCAGATGTGAGGATGCTTCCCAGTGAAAACCAGCTTGATTCCTCGAGTCCTGTGATCAATATCTGGGGTCTTCAGCAATAGAGTCTTTCCATGGAGTTCTAGTGGGTAGCCAAGAGCAACAGCTGTCTTAGCTCCTATTCTCTTGCTATGAAAAGACTCCTCGACTAAGGCATCTTTTAAAAGGAAGCATTTAATTGGGGGCTTGCTTGTGTTTCAGAGGGTTAGTCCATTATCGTTGTGGCAGGGAGCAGACAGGCATAGCCTGGAGCAGTAGCTGAGAGCTTCATATCCTGATCAGCAGGCACGACAGGCAGAGAAGGATAAAGACTGGGCCTGATGTAGACTTTGGAAACATCAAAGCCCACCCCCAATGACACACCTGCTTCCACAAGGTCACACGTACTCCAGCAAGGTCATACCTCCTAATCCTTCCCAAACTGTTCACTCACTGGGGACCAAACATTCAAATATATGAACCTGTGGGGTTCATTCTCATTCAAACCAGCCCAGTAGCAACATCCCGTACTTTGCTTTCTTCATGGATGTGGCCCATGACATATGTGTGTATGTGTGTATATATATGTATATATGAATGAGGGCACTAGAGAGGTGATGACTATATTTACTGATTTACTGTTCTTGAGGAAGACTCAAGAATGATTCCTAGTAACCATGTTGAGCATCTCATAACTGCCTGTAACCCCAGTGCTGCAAGAGGCTCCAACACCTCTGACCTCTGCGGGTACCTGTACACACACACACACACAGAGAGAGAGAGAGAAGTTGGAGGAGCATGATGCGCTGATGTATGGGGAGGACGCATAGGGTAGGAGAAGTGGGAGTGGGGTGGATATAATCAAGCTGCATTGTGTTCATGTGTGAACTTAACAAAGAATGAATAAAATCTAAAAGTCAAATAAAATAGACAGATTTCTGTGAGTCTGAGGCCAGCCTGATCTACAAAGTTAATTCCAGGACTTCCAGGACTACACAAAGAAACCCTGTCTCAGAAAAACCAAACCAAACCAAAACAACAACAACAAAAGAACAAGAGCCCACCAGAAATTCACCCAGGCTTAGAAAATGGCTTCGATGCATAGTGTATGTGCTTCGTCTGCATGCTTGTCTGTGCACCACTGTGCCTTGTGCCCAAGGAGGCAAGGAGAAGGAAGGCACTGGATCCCCTGGAACTAAAGTTACAGACTGTATGAGCTGCCATGTGGGTGCTGGGAGCTGAACCCGGGTTCTCTGGAAGAGTCATCAGAGTTCATAACTGCTGAACCATCTCTTCTTCAGTCCCAAATAAATACTTTTTTAAAAATAAAATGAAAAGTACATAATGCCCTATTCAGCCACACGAATTACAGTGTACAGTATTTACAACAAGAGAGGGGAATATAATTCAACTGGCAAAGTGGTCAGTATACTTGAGACCCTGGCTTCAATGCCCAGCTCAGCATAAATGGGATTTAGAATGTGTGTGGCACTGGCAAGATGGCTCAGCCAGTGAAGGTCCTTACTGCCAACACTGAGGACCTGTGTTCAGAACACACATTTGCTGCAAGTTGTTTTCTGACCTCCACACTCATAACTGTGGTTCACATATACACCAGACACACACAGAGACACAGACAGACAAAATAAATAAATAAATAGAGGAAATGCAAAACATTTAGAATGGTGTTGGATTTTTTTTTTTTTTGGAGACAGGTGTTTGTATGAATCCCAGGCTGGCCTTGTACTCACTACATCGCCACTTCTAATCCTCCTGCCTCCACCTCTTCTGTACTGGGATTATGGGAGTGTGCCACTCTTCCCAGACACTTCGTTTCTTCTCTTTTCTTCTCTTTTGATCATTTCTTGTGGGGGTGTGTGTACTGAGATCCTCTGCTTCAGTGCCACTGCCACCCCAGTGCTGGGATTACAAGAGTGACCATTGCACCAGTCAAACATATATCATGTAAGCCCTCAGCAAATTCTACTGGGCAGGTCACTTAGAAAGAGGGATTATGTGGAGATGGGCGCTGTAGCTTTAAAGTCAGTCAGCTTTAAACCCTGACTCCCACCCATTCAATAATTTCCTTAGACTCTCTGAACTTAAGTGTCCTTCTCTAAAAAGTAAACCCGGAACCCGTACTGCCCTGAGGGTCACTGAGAGGACAAAGTGAGAGATAATACAGACAAAGGGCTTGACACAGGGTGTGACTCACAGTGGATGCTTTAGTATCACCATGGGAACGTCAGTTGTTTCACGTGTAGAAGAGGGGAAATAGCTTGGCAGTGGTGGCACAGGCCTCTAATAACAGCCCTTGGGAGGCAGAGGCAGGCAGATCTCTGTGAGTTCAAGGCCAGCCTGGTCTACAGAGCGAGTTCCAGGACAGCCAGGACTGTTTCACAGAGAAATCTGTCTCAAAACAAAACAAAACAAAAAGATAATGGTAGGGGCTGGAGAGATGGCTCAGAGGTTAAGAGCATTGGCTGCTCTTTCAAAGGTCCTGAGTTCAATTCCCAGCAACCGCCTGGAGGCTCACTATAATGAGATCTGTTGGCATCTTCTGGCCTGCCTGGAGGCATTCATGCAGGTAGAACACTGTATACTTAATAAATAAAATAAATTTTTTTAAAAATAGGAATAATAATTCCCAGCGGGTTCCGTAAGGCTTGAGGTACAAGTCTTGTATGTTTCTTTCTCCCATTTCTTTCAGCTTGGTCTACTACTTCTGCTCCTTTTAAAGTGTGTGTGTGTGTGTGTGCTATGTGAATCTTCACCATTGCATATTGAGGCAGGACCTCTCAGTTTAACCCATTGGTTGCCGATAGGTCAGTCTAGCTAAGCAGTCTGCTTTGGTCAGCCATGTCCATCTGGCATTTACACAGCCGCTGGGAATCCAAATCCCAGTCCTCATGCTTTTTATCCTAAACCCTTGACCCACTGAACCATCTCATCAGACTCTTTATTTTATTTTATTTTTGATAGAGAAGTTTCTCACTGAAACTAGAGTTCACTGACCAGCTGGACTTGCTGGCAAGAACGTCCACGGGATTCTGCTGTCTGCTCCTGAGGAGTGAGTTGACAAGCAAGCCCTCCAAACCCGGCTTTTGGCTTTTTATGTGGATGCTGGGGACCTGACCTCAGTACCCTTGCACAATAAGAACTTCACCCACTGAGCCATCTCCCTGGTACTCTTGTTTTTATTTTGAAAGAAAATAAAGCCACTCAGTAGTTGAGTGTTTTCTAGCACTCATAAGTCCCTGGGTTCACCTAGCACTGAGAGAGAGAGAGAGAGAGAGAGAGAGAGAGAGAGAGAGAGAGAGAGANTGTGGGAGAGGGAGAAAGCACTTGAGTTTTCAGTTTTGTGAACTGGGAGACTTAACGTTTAGCATCTGGTGAGTTCTTGATGACGTGCCATCTTCTCATGTGCAAGATAAAGGAGAAGATGGTGTGGGGAAGCAAGACAGTGAGCTGAAGAGCCAGAGGGCTCAGGAGGGCACGGGAGGCACCTCTGCTCTTATCCATTCTCCAGCCAACCCCCTGAGCTGGGGGTTCCAGACGAGAGATGGGGCCTCTTCCCACTGTCTGCTTGGTGCTAGAACCTGTGAGTGAATATCCTCGTCTCCTTCTTAGCTGGGGATCATGGAAGATGCTGAAAGCTGGGGGCTTAGTGGCTGCCCTATTGGGAGAAGGGAGCCTCCGGGCCTGTTCTGAACTCCTAAGCCCTTTGGTGGATAGTCTGCCGTTTACTTACATTCTGGGCACCCCAGCACGACTTGACACCTCAAAAAAATACACACTCACATCCCACATGGCCTATATATGGCTTATGCACAAGCTCTATAGAAATTGAATTGCAGCTGACCAGATAATATATTAGATTTATCTGTTTAATTTTTGTTTGATTCCATAATGTGACTTTCTTCTTTCTTTCTTTCTTTCTTTCTTTCTTTCTTTCTTTCTTTCTTTCTGAAAGAATAACTTTTTGGTCGGCCATGGTCTCCAGATCTAAGGCTGTGAGGCTAAGGAATGGGTCAATAGTTCTGCCATTACTAAAGCAGTTAAGCTGAACACCTCTCCCAGGATTTGCCAAATCTAAAGCCCAAGCGGGCTGTACCCACGCCATTTACTTGTCTGTTCACTTAGCATCCACCAATTCATCCATGCATCAATGGGCCACAGGGGCTGTGGTAGAAAGGCTAAGTGCGGTATGAGACTGCCCTCTCGAGGTTGCTCCAGGAAGGTGCAGGTGGGGAGTTGAGTTCATTCCTCACTCAACTTTAATGAACACATAAGGTTAAACTCACTAGAACACACAAAAAGACACGTCAATACAGTTCGTTGCGATGACTGATGGGATGCATTTGTGTACCAAGCCTGCTGGGAGCACCAGGGAAAACCGAATGTCTCCAGTAACAAGAGTCTAGACATTTCCAGGCATCTCTGTAGAGGAAAACTATTCCAGGTGACAGGAACAGCTCTATAGAAGGGCAGAATATATGGTGCTGAATATAGTACTGAATAGCCAAGACATATCTAGCAGGGGAGAGAGGGCCGAGTGATGAGGAAACCCACCCGACAAAACTCCTGCCCTCAAGAATGACATCAGAATGCTGATTACAAAGCTGTCAGATCTTAATTCTTGGAATGAGTGCATTGATTTATTCATCCAATGGGTATTCGCTGAGTGAGCCCCTCACCTGTGCCAGAAGCTATTTTAAGCATAGTGCGTACATCAGGCAACAACACCACACTTGAGAAACTTAAAATGTAAGCATGCTCAAGAAGATAAACATGCTCTCTCTCTGCCCCTCTGGAAAGACGGCTTCTGCCTCTCTGTCTCTTCTCCCTTCTTGTTGGGACCAATTGAGTCCTGGCCTTCAGCTGCTCTTCCCTATCTAGAGCCTTCTAATTGAAGTGACTAAAAGCTGTGCTTTGCCTAGAGGATCAG
>LOEQ01000887.1:455058-470610 GCA_001685075.1 Bramus lutescens
AAAAAAAAAAAGAAAAAAGAAAAGCAGGGTGTCCTCACTTGAGGACAGAAGATGGAGGGAGATTATTTTCTTGAGTTTTCAAGGTTAGCTGAAAGCACAGGCTCTCGGGGTTTGAGAGATGGATGACTCAGCAGTTAAAAGCACTGCCTATCCCTCCAGAGGACTAGTAACTCTAGTTCTAGGGGATCGGAATCCATCTTCTGAACTCCATGGGCACTGCACATATGTGCTATACAGACATGCATACATTCAGGCTGTGCACTCGTACACATAAAATAAATAAAATCTCAAAACAAATTTAAAAAGAAAACACAGACCCACTTTCCAGTCTCCTTGATACCTCATAGAATTTCCCCCATATCCTCTATTGGCTTACTTTTAAAAAAAGTGCAGACATGTTTTAGTGTGAGCCCAAGCTAGACCTGTTTGGGGCAGTAATACACATTCATGTGGAGCACTGTGCCATCCTCTGCCCCTGTGCAATAGACTTGAATCTTACATCCCCTTGTCTTTTCCCCCACAGGACCCTTTTGGAGAGAAGCGGGGCCACTTTGACTACCAGTCCCTCTTGATGCGTCTGGGAGTGATTCGGCAGAAAGTGCTGGAGAGGCTCCATAATGAGAATGCTGAAATGGACTCTGATAGCAGCTCATCTGGGACAGAGACAGACCTTCATGGGAGCCTGAGGGTCTAGACCCTGCTCCCCTGCCCCTCCCCCAACTCGAAAGTCCCAGCAGAGCCCCTCCCCTCACCCCAGGGATGGAGAGGCACTGTGCATCTCCCTTCAAAAGTGTCAGCATCCCACAAGATGGCAAGAAGCAAGCAAACTCAATCCCAGGGTGTGGGAGTGGGGCTGTTCCCAATCTGACCTTGGTGCTGGAGCACCTGGGGCTATAGTCAATCCTGGATCAAGGCCAGGGCACTTTTGCAAGAGGACCTGGAGTGGTGGCCTCTGGCAAAGCTAAACAACCAACACACCTCTGCAGGGCCAGCTAATTAGGGATAGGAGAAGACAGAAAATGAGAACCCAAGAGGGAGCATGTCCAAGTGGTTTATAGGGATACTGGGAGTTTGGGTGGGGGTGCTGTTTGTGACACTTAAGCAGTCTGGTTGGTTATCTCTTTGTCTTCAGTCTTGAAGCAGGGCTTCCCAACACCCTTTTCCTCCCTTCCCCCATTATTTTCCATGGTCCAGCATAACTTTGTTTTTCCTAATTTATAGTCACTGTTCTAGACAGACCAAAGAGAAGAACAGTGGTGGGGTCTGGGCTGCTGATCAGTAAGCTTTACCTAGCACCTGAGCACCTTTCTCCCTCGTACCATTTCCTCAGCATTTTAGGTTACAGGTTGCTGTGAAGCCTGCACAGGTGTCAGAGGAAGATGCTTACTGTGTTCCCACGATCACTGATTTGAAAGGTTCCCAGCACAGGCAGCTGCAGCATGTATGGGATTTGAGCCACTACATAAAATAGTCTCTTACAGAGTTTCCTGAATACTAGTCAAGGAGGGTGGTTTTCTTGGGGTATAGCACGGGGAGACTGATACTAGTCCCTATTTTGTTCAGCTGTTCTTTTGTATTTTCGTTTTCATCCCAGTCTGTAGTTCTGTCCTCCCTTCAGCCCCTCCCCCAATCCCCTGGAGGTTTGTGAGCATGGAGAGCCAATGGCAAGGGGGTTGTGGTGGAGACTCTGGAGACTCCTTATACCTCTCCCCTGTCATTGGCTCTGCTCCCTTTTTGAATTTAGCTACAGTGATCCTTCAGCTGGTTGAGTCCGAAAAACTTGTTTTCGGTGGCTTGGGATCAGAGGAATCCATCCTTCCCAGTTTGATACAGTTCACACTTTTCAGGTTTGCTGTTCTGACTCCTAGTAAGTAGTTAGTGATCCATGTGGTGCAGGCCTCCTGCACTGTCCAGCCCTGAGGAATGCAGAGAATTACCTGCCCTGCCCGCTGCTATAAAGGTCTCTGCCTTGTGGATCATGGGACTCCCTAGAAGACACAGGGAGAAGATAGGACACAAAGAGGGACCTCCTGGGAAGGCAGAAAGAAAACTGGACAGGGACAGTTCACTTGGGAAGCAGAAGTTTGTTTAGGCTACCTGGAGGCTGGGTCAGGTGTGGAGACTTGAAAAGGGACCCTGCTTCCAATTTCCCTCTTCCATTCCCAGAGCTAGTCCAGGGCCGAGAAGAATGACTTTGGTCTGTGGGTCCAGTGTTGTCTGTCATCCATTTAAGTGTTCCCACTTTCAAGTGACAATCTTCTCCTTGGCCCTGCCATGGGGCAGAGCATGTCTGGCACAGCAGCCTGACTTTTATGCCCTAATCTTAAGTTGAGGAAATATATGCACAGGAGTCAAAGAAATGTCTTTATATCTGACTGTACATAAATGAAGTTTTCTTTTTTCCTTTTTGGTGCAATAAAGTTTGTTTTGGCAGAAGGAGGAAGCACCTATGGGTGTGGGGGGGTTGTGTAAAAACATGAAATCAGTGTTCACTATACATCAGCTGGGCTAAGAACTATAGGCAGGACGCCTGTTTATAGATGCTGAGGACGGGTTTCTGTGGGAAGGAGTATTTGTGTCTAGTTTTGGATTTGGAAGTGGAGAGTCTCTGTGTGCTGTGTCCAATGGATTCAAAAGTAGCTTTCAAGACTGAGTATGTCCTATAAGGACAGTTTGAAGTAGAGATGGGCCCAGACTGTCGCAGCTGAAGATGTCTCAGCAGAGAATCCACCGTATTTCAGTGTCTAGGTGCTGATAAAGCACTTTATAAATACTAGGCTATATATTTGAGCCTCCATTGCCACCTCATTCACTTGCTTTCTGAGGCAAGCTTTTCCTGTTGGTTGATCATGGGTGTAGGCAATGCCCAGTGCATGTTATGCTCATCCAGCCTGTGCCATGAGGACAGTGAAGGAGAAAGTGGGCTCTGGCTAGTAGAGCCAGACATTAGCTTTGCCCACGACCTCTGGCATTTACTACCCCATGAATCATACCTGCTTACTGGAGGTTGCTTAAAGGCTGAATGGGCAGTGACATAAGGGCGTAAAGTGGGGACTAGCAATTCCCCACCTTGAGTCTATAGGAGCTGGTGAGGAATCTGAACAAAATGCAGCATCCAGCTGCGCCCACGAAGTGCACTGCCTGCTTTCCTCTACCGAACTTCAGATCCTTCAGTCTGGTCTCAAACTAGAAGCTCCACAGAAGACACTGAAGCTAAGTCACAGTGAGAGCCTAGGTCCACAGGGATAGAAAGGAATGAGGAAGTTTGCATTAGTGGAGTAGTAATTTGAGCTGTATTAAGGCCAGACACGAGACACTGCTTGGCCCACCACTGTGGGTTTGTTGGTGTCCCTTTTATGTGTTGTTACTCAGATTATTTTACTGGGTAAATGATAACTACTGGGGGGGGGGTGCAAGGAAAAACTTGGGATGAAGTATTTTTATAAACAAAATTGTCCATGTTTATTCACAAGCAGGTCCTCTCTGGTCTGCTGCTGTTGTCCTCCCCACACTCAGTCAAGGGAAGGCTTCTCTGGCCTCCTCAGCTGAGATCTCCTGGGAGTAGAGATCTGTGAAGAGAGCTGGCAGCCAGTAGTGGGCCTCCCCCGGAGCCTGCAGGTCCAGCCAGGCTAGTCCTTCCTTCAGCAGGTGTTCCTGGAGAGAAGAGGAGGACTGGATTGAGGAGAAGGGATTATGGGTACCTCTGAAAAGATAAGTAGCCCCTCACCTACTTTAGCATATGCCTTCATTTGTTCACACACCTAAATGGGAACAATGTTTCACTTTGGCCAAGATGTGAAAAAGAATGGCACCAAGTACTTTAACAGCTGCAGAAAGGTAAAGCTGAGTGTGCTAAAGGTGGAGGGAAGAAGGCAGGGGGCTCCAGCAGCGCATGCTACATGCTGTTAGTCACTCCTCTCCAGTGTCTCCAGCTCCCCAGACCAAAGCAGGGATCAGGGTTCTGGATGGCTTGGAGATAATATGCAGGGAGCAAATGAGAGGGATCATACTTGAGCTATAAGCAACTAGGTTCCTAAAATAAGCTGTGTCCATATTTTATGTTCTCTCCATTTTATAGATAGAAGTGCAGAGAATTGCTGAGATAAGGAAAAGGTATTCTAGCCTAGGTTTCACTAGTATGAGTTTGTATATACAAAATTATCCATATAATATAAATTTTATAATTATAATTACCTTCAGTGGTTACCAATTCTTGCTCTATGCTATTATTTCCAGTACAAACTATATCACTGTCATGACTGACCAATAGCTCCAGGTTTCATGTGTCCAGGAAAGCTAGTGGGTAGGTATCATTGGTCCCTTGGTAGCAAGTTTGTGTATTAAGGTAAGAGGCCAGCTTTAGGAAGCTCTGCCTTCTCAGTGCTACCACAGAGATGCTGGGCTTCCTGCTAGTGCTAAAGTGGCAGGCTTCAAGGTAGGAGGGAACAAAGCAAAGCTGCTCTTTTGGACCCAGGCCATCTCCTGTCACATACCAACACTTGCCGCGCTCGCTCCGTCTCCCACTTGAGAATGGCTTTTATTTCACTGACAGTCACGTACCCATTTTTCTGAAGGAAAGAGGGATAGGAACTGAATCAGTCAGAGTGTTCATTTCCTGGGGTCTAGCACCTGCAGAGAAGCAGGATATAACAAGCCTGAGCACACAGAATGGGAAAGTTGCCAGCAGAGAGGTGACTTTCAGGAGATAGGATGGAGAAAGGATGGGTCCAAGGCACTAAGATCCCAAGATAGACCATCAGAGAACTCCAGAGTATGCCGAAAGAAGATTCCAGATGACTAACCAAGAAGGAACACAGATAATCATAAATTTCACCTAAATATTTAAATATGAAGCCCCTGCACCACATCACCCTACCCATCCTCCAACATTGAAAGCCCCTTGCTTATGTTTTATATTACAGAGTTAAAAATGAACACATCAGGGCTGGAGAGATGGCTCAGTGATTAAAAACACTGGTTGTTCTTCCAGATGGACCCAGGTTCAAGTCCTAGCACCCACATAGCAGCTCATTACTGCAATTCCAGTTCCAGGGGACCCAATATACATGGCAAAACACTAATGCACAAAAGTAAATTTTAAAAAATGAACACATCTTTCTTAAATCATGGAGATGATGATGATGGGGGATGTTTATGCTTCAGGCATGCTGAGGAACTGAGTTGGGGGGCTGGCAAAGTTTTAAATTTGTGAGGAATCCACAAGCATTTGAGACAGAGAGTCTGTCTGCTCCAAGAACTTGTCTGCACGACTACCTGCCTGACTAGACTAAACTCAGGGCAGAGACTATACCAGCCTCTCTCTCCTGCAGCCTAGATAGGTGCTTTGCACTGTAGTTCTCAATAAATGTCTGCTGAATGAGCACAGGCATGAGTAGTTCATCCACAAGACAGTCTCCACCAAAGACCTGAGCAATGGACATGTGTACACTGCTCCTGACTCCAGCCCAGGCTGCCCCTCAGTGCTTTCTAAGGTACACCCTACCTCTGCCAGCTGCAGCACAACGGTGTGATCCATATTGAGCTCAGCTGGAACAGACTGAATGAGGTAAGTGCCGCCCACAGGGATGATGCCAAAGCCAGTGCCCAGCGCTTTCAGCTTCTTGATGGCCCTGATCAGGTCGTCTCTGGAGTGAGGAAGAGCAGCTTCAAGACCCTTGGCAGATCAGGCCTGACACTCAGATGCGTAAGTGAAACTGACCGAAGAGCCAACAGGCTGTAGTGTGAACTACAGCAAATGAGAATGCTTGTCCATTCTTAAAGGGCAGCAGCTGATTACTGCCACATTTTCTGATTGTAGTTGGAAACTCATGGAGAGAAAAAGAATACTCCCAGAGCATGTGCAGATCATACACAGCCAGCACACAAGGTTCATGTCGCTTGCCAGAGAAAGGACATCAGCGGTTTGAATGCCCTTCTGAGCCCTGAGGAGCAGACTCAAATCTCTTTGAATACACCAGCTCACCCTCCTCTGAAAAAAACTGATGTGCAAAGAGCATGGCTAATCGGCTTCTGCCTCTGCTTTCTTTTTCAATATTCCTGGTCTTCACTGTTATTTGAGGCAGGTCTCTTGGGAGCTACATTTAAAACAGCCATTTATCTTTTCTAAGTTGGATTCACACAGCTGGATCATCTAGGTGAATTTATGCCTCATCACCTGACCCTCAACTTGGTCCCCAGCCTTTTTAGGTGCCTGTATTAGTCTCCTTGACACCAAATAATCTCAACCCATTAAAAAATTTAACATAGCTGGGTGGTGGTGACATATGCTTTTAATCCCAGCACTAAAGAGGAAGAGACTCTATGAGTCCTTGAGTTTGAGGCCAGCCTGGTCTACTGAAGCAAGTTTCAGGACATCCAGGGCAACACAGAGAAACCTTGGCTCGGGTAGAAAAAATAAAGTTTACTGTATACCAGATGTGGTGGCATACACCTTTAACCTCAATACTACTAAGGCAGTGGCAGGTGGAGTTCTCTGAGTTTGAGACCAACCTGGTCTACATAGTGTGTCCCAGGCTAAACACTTGGGGGGGGGATACCACACACAAGAAAAGAAAAAGGTTTTATGGGGCTAGGTATATAGTTCAAGTGATGGAGACCTTGCCTAGCATAAGGACCTGGGTTTGATCCACAATATCACCAAACGCAGAAAAAAAAATTTTTATCATGCAGAAGATGGTGACTGGCTCTAAAGTTAGCCTTAACACTCAAAAGGGGCTGGAGAGATGGCTCTGCAGTTAATAGTTTTCCAGAGGACCTGGGTTCAAGTCCCAGGACCCACCAGCATCTATGACTCCAACTCCAGGGAATCTGAAACCACCTTATAGCCTCCTTGGGCACTGTACACACACAGTATACAGACACAAACAGGCAAAAAAAAAAAACAAACCCATACACATAAAATGTAAGGAAAAAATGTGTAGGTGGGTAGGAGATCAGGAGTTCAAGGCCACTCTGAGATCCTTAGTGAGATTCCAGGACAACCTAGGCTACACAAAGACCCTTTCTTAAAAAAAACTCTGTAATACCCCAAGGGATTGGAAGCAGGACCTACTGGCTGACGTCCTGAGCAAACTTGCCCCTTCCTTTCAACACCTGCTGATGTAGCTCCTCCAGAGTTATCAGACCTGTTAGAGAGGGGAGAAAGAAAATAAAAACACCATTTCAGATATATGGCCCCTCTCCAGTCAACCTCAAACAACAAATGGCTCTCTAGTTCGCCAACCTCTCCTAAAGTGACAGGCCAGACCATAGAAACGAGGCCTGGGACCCTGTTTCCATAGGGAAGGCCCAGAAAAATCTGAAAATGAAGGCAACAGATGAACACGGTGGCTTCCCCCAGGATTCCCTCACTCAGGAGACAAAGGGAGACCATGAGTTTCAGGCTGGCCTGGGCTACGGAGCCAGCCAGATCTTGTCTCAAACAACAAAAAGACGGCACCACCAGATGACGATTTGATTGCTGTTTGGTTTGAAACAAGGTCTCTGCCTGGTAGCCCACACAGGCAGGCTTCCAACTATATAGGCATAGTTGGCCTCCAACAACTCACAGTGACTGTGAACTTTTTTTGAGACAAGGTCTCTCACTAAATAGCCCTGGTTCAACTGGATTTCACAGAAACCTGTCTGCCTCTTCCTCCTGAGTGCTTGGGATGTGGGTGTGCTATACCACACCTGGCTTTGTTTTGTTTATTGAGATAGGGTCACTATGTAATCCAGGTAGCCTTACCTTCTACCTAGTCCAGGTTGGCCTCTAATTCATGATTCTTTCTGAGACTTTTCTGATGAAATTACAGGTGTGTCCCTTATTAGGCAGCATGATTTTTTAAGTTTTTTTTTAATTTTGACTTACTATACTGTGTGTCTTTATTATGTGCGGGATATATGTGTAGCCATGCTTTGATGTGCGTACGGAGGTCAGAAAGCAAAGCTGTGGACTCAATTTGCTTCTTCCACCTTTAGGTAGAATGTGGGGATTGAATTCATGAAATCAGGCTTGCTCAGGAAACATACTGCATGCTGAGTCAGCTCACTGATCCTCAATGACTCACTTTAAGGTTATCTGGTAACTCAAAGGCTTAGCAGGCATCACCTCTAAGATGATGTGTACAGACTTCAGAAAGGCAGGTCGGGCCTACAGGTCTACCTGCAGTCACAATGAGATCGTCATGGCCCAGACCAGAGTACACATAGGGCAGGGCCAACCTCCTACCTCCGTATTCTTTAACCCTGGCTGTGGAGACCAGCCAGGGATTAGACCATGTGAAACAGCTAAGATATGCCTCAAGACCTTGCAGACCTTCAGGCTATAGGATTTTAGAGAAGAAAATCAGAAGAGCCCAGTCCACAAGACCCAACCAACCTTACCTCCATTCCGATGTTTTAGGGCCAGGCACACTTCAATAATCTGGACGCCCAGCTCATAATAGAAGTCACCAACGCCCAACATCTCAGACCAAAACCCTTTTCCAGCTGAAAACAAAAAATAAAAGTTGTATTATTCACTTTCATCCCTTCTTTTAACACTAGATTAAAGCTTCTAGCCTGTGAAAAGTCTTCCTTCCTAACCCTAAGTCCTGCCTTGCTTACTACTGAAGAACTTCTGAGCCAGGGACATCCATGCAGAGTGCACACCTAAAGTCCCAGTGTTCTGAAAGGGGAGGCAGGAGGACCAACAGGTTCATAGCAAGTTTGAGGCCAGCCTGGGCTACATGAGCTCCTGTCTCAAAGTGGGAATGGGAGAGGAGCAGAATAACTCAATAGGTAAAATGAGGACTTGCGTTTGATCCCAGAGCCCATGTTAAAAAAGCAAGGCATGTAGAATGTGCCTGTGACCCAAGGGCTAAGTAGACAAGAACATCCCTGAGACTCACTTGCTAGCCAGCCTAGCTATTATGTGATTTCCAGGCCCTGAGAAACAACAGCCAAAGTTGTCTTTTGACCTGAAGCCCCCTGCCCCCATACACAGAAACTCCTGATCATGTCCTAGTAAAACCCCCTCACTGTGAACTGAAAATGCATTTGAGGGAGCTATAGTAGCACACAACTGTAATCCAACATTTTAAAGCTACAGGATATAGCTAGTTTGAAACCAACCTAATCTATATGAGATGCTTGCTGAGATGCTGAGTTCAAGGCCAGCCTAGGCTACACAGTGAATTGCAGGCCAGCAGAGCTACATAAAAAAATTTTCAAAAGGAAGTGTGTGTGTGGGGTACACGCCACTGGAGATGCCTCAGCAATTAAGAGAACTTGTAGCCAGGCAGTGGTGGCACATGCCTTTATGCCCAGCACTCGCGAGGCAGAGGTAGGTGGATCTCTGAAAGTTTGAGGCCAGGCTGGTCTACAAGAGCTAGTACCAGGACAGGCTCCAAAGTTACAAAGAAACCCTGTTTCGAAAAACCAAACACATACACAAAATAAAGAAATGAATAAACGAATGCATGAAGAAATAAATACATAATAAAGGCCAGATGTGGTGGCATACACCTTTAATCCCAGGACTAGAGAAGCAGAGGTGAGCAGAGCTCTGAGTTGGAGGCCACCCAAGTCAAGAGTGAGAAAAAAATCTTCTCTTTATGGGGCTGGAGATGACACACCAGTTAAGAGCATTTCTTACTCTTCCAGAGGACCCAAGCAAGTTCCATTCCCAGCACCCAAGTCAGGCAGCTTACGACAGCCTCTAACTACAGCTCCAAAGAGTTCTGACGTCACTGACTCCAGAGGGCACCTGTACTCACGTGCACATCAGACCCCACGCACACGTACCTCAACATAATAAAAATACATCTTTAAAATACTTTCCTTTTTCTAATAAGAGGAAAGTCAGGAAAAGAGAAAAGGATCACTACAAATTGTCCAAGGAAAGTTGATACCCACAGACTATAGCCTGCACATCAGAAGGGCACACACCATCCTCCTACATGCTCCCGAAACACACATCCTCCGTATATCCTTAACTGGCACATCTAGACACGCCCACAGGGGAGCTGCTCTCCCTTAAGGGTCTTACGAGAACACCAGGCCCCACAGACAGTCCCTTACAGGCCAGAGGATCCACCCCAATGGTAGCACACATATCTTGGAACTGGACTCGAAACTCAGGGTTCTTGCGGATCTCTTGCTTGTGCTTGCTGGCAAATTCTTCTAGGTTGGTCTTAAACATGTCCAACTGTTTTGACATCTGTTAAGAAAGACAAGTGGGGAAATCAGAGCAACCCAAGAGTAATCAAGGCTAAAGATAGGTCCCTAGCCTGGTGGAAGAGAAAAGTTTAAAATAACCAGTGTCTGGCTGGTGAGATGGCTCAGGTGGTAAAGGTACTTGCTATCAAGCCTGACATTCTGAATTTTATCCCTGGACCATATATGGTGGGAGGAGAGAATCAATTCCTGTACATTTAAACTGCTCTCTGACCATCTCACATGTATTGTGACGGAGCCCATATACTACACACAAATAAATGCAACAACAACAACAAAAAGGAAGCAGTTTCCTTCAAATCCATCACTACCCTATTTATTATGTGCTTTCTCTTTTTGTTTGGGTCCTTTTCTTGAGACAAGGTCTCATGGAGCCCATTTGGGTTTGAGCTCACTGTAAAACAGTGGAAGATGATCCTCCTGCCTGTATTCGCCAGGTCCTGAGATCATGCGCGTGTGCAGTGGTGTTCTGCTGTGCTCTCCCTACCTATGCTTTGCACAGTTGTGTTGCAGTCACAAAGGAGATGACATTGTCTCCTCCACTCTAAAATATGTATTTGTTTTCATGTATCCCTGTCCTGAAGAACAACATGCATGTCTAATGCGTTTTTTTTCTCTTCTTCCTGGAGAAATTCATTCAACTGAAGGTACATCGAACAATCTGTTTTTTCTTAAAAATCAAAGAATAGGATGCTCCTGCAAACAGAAATGGTTAGCCCCTAGAAGAGAGGCTGGGCAGGAAGAGTAAAGACTAAGAATTGGGATTGTATTGGTTACTGAACCTTTAAATCTTGTACCTCCAGATAAAGAATTGCTATGGTGGAGCATGCTGCAGCCCAAAGCCAAGTATAAGCCTTCGGAGTTTGTAGGATCTTCTGTTTGAGCTGTATAACCTCTCTCTTTTCCTAATTAACAAATAACAGCTTTTAGGCTACTAAAAGGAATCACTCCTGGCACAACATCTCCTCATATTTCACAGAAAATTACGATATATCTCTGTGTTCTCTTAATAACCTCTCTCAGTTAATGCTCATGTGTTTTTTGATTTATTTAGTTTTTTTTTTTTTAGATTTTTCAAGACAGGGTTTCTCTGTGTGACTTTGGAGGCTGTGCTGGAACTTGGTCTTGAATTCACAGAGTTCCCCATCCCTGCTGGGATTAAAGGCATGAACCACCACCGCCCAGTCTTATTTATCTTTAAATATTTATTTATTTTATGTGTGCATGTTTGAGTCTATATATGTGTACCACACGTGACGAGGGCCTAAAGAGGTAATAAGTTTTGGATGCCCTGGAACTGGAATTAGAGGGACTTGTGAGCTGCCGTGTGGGTTCTGAAAATCAAAACCAGTCCACTACAAGAGCAGTAAGCACTCTTTTTATGAGACAAGGTTTCTCTGTGTAGCCCTGGCTGTCTGAGAACTCTCTCTGCAGAACAGGCTGGCCTCGAACTCACAGAGATTCATCTACCTCTGCCTCCCGAGTTAAAGGCAAATGCCACCAACACCCTGCAGGATCTGACATGCTTCAGGCTTCTGCAGGCACCTGCAGGTATGCATGCGAGCATGCTCACACAGAAACACAACAATCAGTCTTTTTAAAAACTTAAAATGGCCTTGCGGTGACAGCACAGGCCTTTAGTTCCAGCACTCAGGAGGCAAAGGTAGACAGATCTCTGTGAGTTTGAGGCCAGTCTGGTCTATAAGAGCTAGTTCCAGAACCAGCTCCAAAGGCTACAGAGAAACCCTGTATCAAAAAACAACAAAAAAATGAGATGTTATGTCTATTGTTCGTAAGATCAAGGGTGCATTTAAAGCTGAGACACCTCCTCCACTTTACAAGTCAGGATACCCAAGTGCACTTTCATACATAAAAGGGTGATGCTAGAGAGGGAACCTGCATCCACTCTCCTGCGCATGCCCAGTGTTGTAAACATTGGGGTCAGCAGGTCAGGCGTATTCTCAGTACTGCGAGATATCTAAATAAAATCTGTGAGTTGAGGAACAGCTCAGTGATGGCACACATGCTCAGCACATCCCAGGCCCTGGGTCTGACACAGAGCACCCTAATAATAATAATAATAATAATAATAATAATAATAAAGGATTTGAGTGCAGTGCTGTACTTGAGTCCCGGCAGTTGGGAGGATAAGGCAGGTGGATATCTTATTAAAAGGCCAGCCTGGTCAACACAGCTAGTTCTGCAGCACTGATACACAGGGGGACCCTAGTTCAAAAAAATAAAAAAGAAAAAAAAGAAACAAAGGGCCGGGAAAAGCGACTTTAACCCTGCACTTGGGAAGCAGAGGAAGGAGGATCTCTGTAAGTTCAAGGCCAGCCTGATCTATAGAGTGAGTTCTGGGACTGCCAGGACTACATAGAGATAGGGTTTCAAAAAAAAAAAAGCACAAAATTTCAAAAAAAAAGCACCTGCTCAACACACTGTTTAACCTTGAACAATACCATTCTTATTAATCATTGTGACTATAGATTATCGTTTAAAATAGCTCATGTAATGGTATGATTTAGAAACATTTCTGTTTCACTTTTGACACGCTTCGTGGATCCAACTTGTTTACGTTTTCCTAATGCAATGCAAGTCCCACTGCAAAGCTATTTCCAAATAAATATCAGCATTCTTAGGGAGAAGTCATTCTGATTTTTAAAGAAAATGTGTTTCAATTTTTGTTGTGCTGAGAACGGCACTCAAGTGTCTGTGCACGTTAGGCAAACCCTCTAACTCTGAGCTACATCTCCAGCATACTGATTTTTTGTTTTTTTGATATCTAGGTTGACACGGAATTGTAATGAGGCTTGAACATGACCAACCACATATGTAAGGAAAACAGAGGTCCGGGAGTGGTGGGTAGCATATGCTACTCAGGAGACTGAGCCTGGGAACCAACCACAAACTGGAAGCTCAGCCTGGGCAGCAAGGTGAGACCCCATCTTAAAAAGTAAAATACCGAAAAGGCAATAATCAAGTAAAATAAAAGGGACAACGGGGGAAATACACAAGTCTAATCACTCAAAAATCTTAGCTATTATTAGCGAATCTCCCTAAAACGAAATCTGGATTTGAGTGACACCCAATTTTTAGTTCAGTCTAAACAATCTATACCATCAAAAGTATGCTGAGCAGTATTGTTCGATCTCCGTTTCTGCTTCGAGCCTGACAAGTACTCACCTGGGCCAGCTGGTCCTCAGCCAAGACGGTCCCTCGCTCCTTGTACTTGGCCTGTGAAACAAAAAGCCCGGCATGAGTTCAGGCAGTGAGCGCTAAGGCTCCCATTGTGCTGCCACAGCTTTAGTACGTAAGGGTAAGGATCTGTTTTAAATAATGANGCTTCCTGACACTCCAGGGCACTCATTCCGGAGCTCCGGAGAAGCCTGTTTTCTAATAATTGTTAGGAGGCGATTTAGGGGAAGAAAACTCCGCTCTGGGAGAACTGGGTGGGCAGAGTAGGCTGCGGCCCGCCCTCCTTTCAGCTCACCTCGGCGAGTTTCTTCTTGGCGATGGCGCCAGCTCCCACCCCGCGCCGGTGCATGCCCACCACGGGCCGGTGGGCAGCCCCGCAGCCAGGACACCAGGTGTCCGCGTCCCAGGTTCTACTGCCGGCTCCCAACGCGGAAGCCCGGTGCCCTGCGTCATCCGTGAGCGCCGGAAGTCGCGCGTCCACTTCCTGCCGTGAATCTTGCGCGGGAGGTGGGGCCCCCTTGCCTTGTGCCGGGGCCACGTTGCACGAAGCCTGGACGACGTCGAAGGCGCGAACCCTGGTCTGTGTTGTATTTCTCTATGCATCCACGAAAGTGCGTGCTGCTGTTCTCGGGCTCCAGCGCCTAGAGAGCAACAGATGCTTCTGGGTCATCACCAAGTCTTGTGTTGACCATGGAAGGAGCCATTTTTTATCTGGACAGGGTCTCACTATATATCCTTGTCTGTGCTGGAGCTCACATTATAAGCTAAGCTGGCTTCGAATTTAAAGAGATCTCCTGTCCCTACCTTCGAATGTTGGGATTAAATGCATGTGCCATCACGCCCAGCTGAGGGATTAAAAATGTGTTTCACCACCGCCCAGTTTAGCTGTACATTCTTTATTTAACTCAAAATCTCTGCAAAAGAATTCAACAGGTAAACTTTATTAAGTCGGAAAGCGTTCTGCCCTGTGGCAGACGGGCTTACTGCATGGACTTCTTGTCTGCCCCTCACAAGCAGTGAGATGCACAGGTAACACCTGCTACCAGGTTAAAGAGCTGGTGAGGCGAACATTATACAAAGGGAGAAAAATGTATGTAACTCTTTTTTGAGTCTTTGTTGCTCCCTTAAAATATCCAAGACCCCACAAATGTAGATCCAAACTTCTCTCTGAGATATTAAATTCTTAGCCTCTTGGTGGTGGCCCATGCCTTTATTCCCAGCACTCAGAAGGCAGAAGCAAGCGGATCTCTGTGAGTTAGAAGCCAGCTTGGCCTACAAGAGCTGGTTTCAGGACAGGCACCAAAGTTGCAGAGAAACCCTTTCTCAAAAAAAAAGATACTAAAATCTTTATTATACTTTATTTTTTAAAGGTTTATGTACTGTGTATGCAGTGTTCTGCCGGCATGTCTACACATCATAAGAGGGTGCCATTCTCACTATCGAGGGTATCTATCCCATTATAGACAGTTGTGAGCAACCATGTGATTGCTGTGAATTTAACTCATGACCTCTGGAAGAGCAGCAAGTGCTCTTAACCTCTGAGCTATCTATCTCTCCAGTTCCTCTTCTTTATTGTCTGTGTATTAGTATGTGGGCATGCATGCCACCGTGCATGTGAGGAAGTCAGAGACAACTTTGCGAAGTCTATTTTCTCCTTCCACAGTAAGTTCTATCATGAAGAGTCAGTAAAATATAGCCGATGTAAAAAGTCATTTCTAGACCTGGAGAGACAGCTCATTGGTTAAAAACACATGTTACTTTTTCTGTTTTGTTTGTTTTGCAAGGCAGGGTTTGTGTAACCTTGGTTGTCCTGAAACTAGCTGTGTAGACCAGGCTGGCCTCAAACTCACAAAGATTGCCTGCCTATGCCTCCTGAGTGCTGGGACTAAAGGTGTACACACCAGACATGTTACATTTTGCAGAAGACCTGGGGTTAATCCCCATCACCCACATGGTGGCTCATAATCATCCATAATCCAAGTTATGGGGGATTCATACATGTAAAGTAAAAAAGGTGACCTTTTTTTTTCAAGTAATTTCTTTTTTTTTAAATATTTGTTTATTTATTTATTTATTTATTTATTTGTTATGCATACAATATTCTGTCTGTGTGTATGCCTGCAGGCCAGAAGAGGG
>LOEQ01000888.1:0-15249 GCA_001685075.1 Bramus lutescens
GCTGAAAGATCAGAGAAGCAGAGCAGCCAGCCACTAGTTCTTACCTCTATGAAATCCTCAGGCCGAATTGGGTATGCTGTCTCAGACTGGAAGCCTTGAGCTCCTGTCTCCTCCCACCTTCTATTCCTCTCTCTGCCCAGCCATATCACTCCTGTCTCCACCTCCCGAGTGCTGGGATTAAAGGTGTGAGCCACCACCACTTGACTCTGTTCCTCTTTTAGACTGATTCACTCCTGTGTAGCCCAGGGTGGAACTCACAGAGATCCGTCTGCCTCTGTCTCCCGAGTGCTGGGATTAAAGGTGTGTGCCACCACTGCCTGGCCTTTGTGGCTAACTAGTGTGGTTAGCTCTGCACTCTGATCTTTAGGCAAGCTTTATTTGTTACAGCATAAACAAAATATCTAAGTTCCATGGTGATTTGTTATGCAGTAACTATTAACTGGTACAAGTTGAAAAAGAATAAATTCTCCAACTGAATACAAACACAAACCATTTCTATGTATATTAGTAGTTGTATTTGTTGAATTAGAATATGTAATTTGTTAATATGTAATTTATTAATATGTAATTTATTACATATTCTAATGTAGTAATCTGTGTAATAGATTATATAGCAGAAGGAAGCTTTGTGCCTAAAATTCAAGCGCTGTATAATGCCTTTAAGTAGTGTTTATTTAATTTAAATAGTTGGGGCTGAGAAGATGATCACTCTCGATGCACAGCTTTGGCCTTGAAACTGGGAGTCCTAAGTACCACTGCATACCTAGTATTTGCTTGCTGTGCTTTCTGAAACATAACCTGGAGTTCTTCACCAAGGAACTGCGCTCCCTTCTCTCCGGCACACCGCTAGGACCGCCATCATCCAAATTTGGGCCTCAAGTAGGAGATAAATTCAAAAGACAAGGCTTTGTGCTCCTTCCCTTTCTGTAATCTGCTCAGTCTCAGAATGCCAGGGCCCATCTTTCAAAAGGACAAGCTGTGGACTTCAGCTCCCCAGGCATTAAAATTTTTTCTGGCAGGCTGTCTTAACTATTTGTCAAGTATTTCCAGGCAAGTTTGACTCTCTGAGTCTCTTAACCAAGCAGGGGAACTGTCGTCCAAACACAAATAGCTCAGGACGACCCTGTCGCACTTTACAGAGCTCTGGTCGGCAGTGGTTAAATGCTCTTGTCTTTGGTAGCCTTTTAATTGATAGTTAATTTCATTTTTGCTTTTACAGTGCTGAATGACCCAAACATTCTCTCCTACCTAGAAAACAATGATTTTTCTCTCAGAGTCGTAATTTTCCTCCGTTTGGATGGTTTCTCATTTTGTCTCAATTACAGCCGAGTAGACAGTAAAACGTGCTAACCCCGAGGCACTAATTGAGGGGCCTTGTGTGAAAATAAAAATCGGGGCTTCTACATGTATTCTGTTATTTCCCTCTCTCAAGTCCAGTGCTTGAATTGGAGATGTAAACATCTTGATCAAAACTTTTCAGGTGGTTATCTTTGCTTCTTTGTGATTTAAACTGTAAGCTCAACATTTGTTGTCTCAAGTACCCTTGGAGGGAGAAATACTCCATCACATCCTCTTGCCATTCTGCCCCCCGCCTCCCCCCTCATGTTTCAAACAAAAGCCTAAACCCAAAGGGCTCACGCAGAATTTCAGAAGCCCATGATTACTCTTCAGAAATTAAAAAAAAAGAATCCCACATTTGACAGAAATTGTTAAGAGTCTACAATTAACAAATAGATATGGCATTAGCGTTTTTCTAATCAAAATCTATTGTTCTGCTGAGGCTCCGAGCCGTTGTTTTAACTGACAGTAGCTTTGCCCTTCCAGGAAGCCCAGGGAAAGAGTGGTACACGGAGAGGTGGGTGAATGCGTAGCCACGCTCCCGTACTGGGGTCCTCATCTGTCAGCTCTCCCCACAGTAGCTGAACCCCTGCCCTGTCTCAGGAGGGTAGCAATGTGTTCCTCAAACTAACCCTTTCTTTCCTGGATGTCCTCAAAAGGAAAGAAAAATAAAAGACTCATAAGTTCTTGTTGCACCCAAATAATAATAATAATGATAACAGCAACAGCACATTTAAAAAGAAAGGAAGGAAGAAAAGAAAAAAGAATCGGTGGAGCGGGATATGGGAACATCTAGCCAGTGTCCCTTCTGATAGAGAGGGCCCATTCCACCCGCATCTGCAAAAGTCAAGGCAATCAAAACAAATTCTCTTGAAGTTTTCAGAGGTTTAAGTAATTAACTGGGCCATATAATTTGTCTAATGGCGCAAGGACTTCAACTGTTCTTTGCTGAAAGGAAGCGTTGCCAGGGATGTGATTTGTTGGTAGAGAGGTTTTCATAAACAATGGTCCACCTAACTTAAAAAAAATCGTAACTGCTGCAAATGAAAAAACGGGGAGGGAAGGGGAGGGAAGGGGAAGTCCTCCATTCAATTTAAGGAACAGAAACTGGTTCTCTGCATCAACGATATTGATGTTTCTGGGGTGTTCTGCAAGGACATAGTCACCACACTCTGCTGGTGAGGAGAGGTTGCTACTGAGCATCTAAGACCTCCTGGACCCAGAATGCATGCCAACCATGTACGCTGTCTGTTTAGTGGCAGGGACAGAGCCTGGACCTTCCCTGGTGAGTGCCTGCTCAACGCCATCTGAGCGGGGCCCCTGAGAGAGCTTGAAGGTGTAAGTCCTTCTGGCCAAGACTGCTCTTCACCCTTGAAATCCTGCCTGGGGAACATGGCTCAAGCTGATGAGAAAAGGCAAATTCCAAGGTTAGGCCCACTGCTACTTGTCAGGACCACAAACAAGATGAGGGAATAGACTATAAACAAGGTGTTCATGTTTTATTTTAAAAATTAACCCTTAGAAACAGGTATCTCTTTTCAACATCATTTAGCCGCTTGGCAGTAGCATCAAAGGAACAACACTCCCCTGGAAGGTGAGTTCTGGGTTCTTCCAAAGGCAGACTGTCCTCAGTTGTCTCCATTCCTATCCCTGTGCCCACCCTAAGGAATCTTGCTAGCTGTTCCTGGGTTACCCTTGCCCCTATGACTTGCAGACTCAGGGATCCTGCCCTGGGCCATGAAGTGCATCCATCACTACTGTTTGTGTGACGCTTGGCATCTGCCACTCAGAGTGACTCTCTCAGCCTGTCTGCCTGGCCACCTATTATTTCTGTTCTCTCTGGCAGCAATTAGGACATTGGGAGGAGGAAGTCTGGAGACCTGGGTACTGGATAACAGGTGTCAGCTAGACGGTGTGATCTGAACATGGGTTTGTAGCTCCCTGGTATCAAGGGGCCTCCATCTCATGGTCCACCTGCTTGGTGGAGGATGATGGTCAGAGGATGATCACAGCAAGAGCCCTCATGAAACCACAGAAAGTCAGATAGAGGTCCTTTTTGGCTCAGACCAGGGCTTTTTGCCAAAAGTCATGTTCAATTACTGAAGCTGTGACAAGAATAATCTGGTGAGTACGGGCATGCTAGGATATTCAGTGTGCCTCAAACACGATTCGAGCCAGAAGCTACGGGCAGACGTGGGGCAAGCTCATAAAGGGTGTGGTCAGAATGATACCTTGGTGGTCATGAGACCAACATTAGCATCTAGAAAGGAAAAACCTGGAGATGTGTGAAGTCAGAACAGTGGGAGATCTTTCAATATTGTTGGAATTTTAGCAAACTGAAGAAATTCAGGGATGAAGGCAGGCCAGGGGGAGGGTACGTGGCCAGGGTAGATCTGACAGATGCTCCAGGGGAGGCTTCTTCATGAGAGTTTTATAAGACCTTAGTAGATTGGAGCTATTGGTTTCAGATGGAAACACTGACTTAGCGAGCAGCAGTTCCTAACCTGTGGGTTGCCACCCCTAAGGGATCATAGATCAGATATTCTGTGAGCTGGCTTGAAAGAAAATGACCCCCAAGGGCGTGATACTATTAGATGTGGCCTTGTTGGAGGAACTGTGCCACTGTGGAGACGGGCTTTGAGGTCTCGTATCAGCTCAAGCCATGCCCAGAGTTTCCATTCACTTCTTTTTTCCTTTGGATCAAGATGTAAGACCTCTCAGCTCCAGCAACAACCTCTGCCTGCTGCCATACTCCCTGCCATGACAATAATGGACTAAATCTCTGAGTTGTAAGTGAGCCACCTCAGTTAAAGGTTCTCCTTTATAAGAGTTGCTGTGGTCATGGTGTCTCCTCACAGCAATAGAAACCCTAATGAAGACATCCTGCACATCAGATATTTGCATTATGATTCACAGCAGTAGCAAAATTACAGTTATGCAGTAACAATGAAATAACTTTAGGGCTGAGGATCACCAAAACATGAGGAACTGTATTAAAGGATCCCAGGATTAGGAAGGCTGAGAACCTCTATTACAGAGGGAAGATAGATAGAACCTCAAAAACTAACAAAGTTCCAGTGTCATCTAAGCTGTGCAAGCAGTGACCTTAGCTGGAGGAGGGAAGACTTCACTGCAGAACTGTCCACAGCCCCAATCATGCAGCCCCCATAAAATCACAACCCACCCATATTGGGGTGGGCTTTTAGTGACCCAGGCTCCTGTAAGCAACCTCTCACCCATGGTCCTGTAAGTGAATAGGCTCCTGTAGAAAATCATCTTTGTGCTACCTGGGGTGATAATGTTTGTTCATTGCTCGCTCTTCATTACCCAGCAAGGGATAACTTTAGGATTTCCAGCTTGAGGATTGTGGGAAAGCCCAAGGAGAGGAGTTGAGGACGAGGCACAGACTGGGAAGCAAAGGGGGTGCATGCGTTCGGGTTCAGCCTTCATGACTCTAAGCCTAACTGTTAGGAGATGGGTGGTGAGCCCTGAAAGTTTGGGTGTCCTCGTTTTGAATACGGAGATGATGGTGTGGGAGCATGTTGGAGGTTTGGTTGGGTAGCCATGGTACTTTGAATGCTTTGTTTTTGAGACATTCTGACTGTGTAGCTCAGGCTGGCTTCAAACTAAATAATCTTCTTTTCTCAGCCTCCCCAGTGCCGGGATTACATGACTCTGGGTGGTGACAAGCTGGCAGCATCTCCCAGCCAGCCTCTAGTTGGTAGCATCTTTCAGGGAGCTGGTTTGTGGAGTTCAGTGGGCTAGCTACATTAAAGACACTTTCAACCTATGCTGTGCTCACTTCTGACGTACTTGCTGAGATGCACGTACACCAAAAGCCTCTGCACTTGATCAGAACAGCAACAGAGGCCTCGGTGTGTCAGCCCATCCTTTGCTAGATTCTTAAAACATGCCAGTCATTGGCCTCCGGCATCTAGCCTGCCCACTGTCCTAGAGGCGGGCTGCAGCTAGTGAGTGAGCCTGCTCAATTTCCCCAGTGTTGAAGACACTGGGAACAGAAAGCCTTCCCCTGCTGGCACGTAAATTCTGAATAACGGAAAAGTCATTGAGGTGCCTAACTTGCAAAATAAGATAGCATTGACTAGAGCTGTGTTTTCCTGGTGTGCAAAGATGGGATGCAAGAAGCCATCATAAACTGGCCATTTAGAAGCAGGCCTGCATCTCAGCGCACATGATTGTCAGTTTTTCAAAGGGCTTATTTCCCCTAGACATGATTTTCTTGATCTCTTTCTTACCTTTTTTGGCTGGTAGCAATAGGATGGCATGTTGTTATTTTCCAAGTTGCCAAGATTAATGCTCGTTTTCTGGTTAATTAGAATCTTTTAAATAAAAACACTCCAAGTTCAGACCATTGTTGCGCTCATTACCATTTCTGTAGTATCTTTGCAGGCAGCTATTATGCAAGGCTGCAGTAATTTTGACACGGCCCTTTTATTCTGTTTGTCTTTATTGAAGACTTGGTGCTCATTATTGGATTGTCTCCTGACAGCCCAGAATACTCCCCCAGACTCTCCTCCTGAACTGTGAGAAATCTATTTTGCATCCTCAAGGGCCTTCTCACATCAGGTAAGAAACCGCATTAGGAGATAATGAGAACTTGGTGGCTACATATTCTGACCATGAAACCCTTCCCGCCAGGTCCTCAAATCTCTCCCACGCTTCAGCATTGGCAGGTGGCTTCTGTTCTGCAAATGCTCACTATTTGATGGGTTCCTATCTCTCTATCTGCTTTCTTTTACATTAATTGCCTCAATGTCACGTTTCAAGAGGCAACTGGAGGAGACATTTGGACGCGTAATCTACCATGGAGTAACCTCGGAACCGTGGAGTAACCTACTTCATGTTTGGTAATTCACAGAAAGAGCTTCAACTCAACTGAAAAACTATCCCATGCTCCAAGTATTCTTCACAAGAAGCAAAGGAAGATGAATTTTGAATTCCCGTGGATTATCTACTAGTACCCAGCTCTGACTGTACATACAAAGTCTGTGGCTGAGGTGAAGTGGAACAGGCTTGAATCTGGCCTGCTTTTCAATTTAATCCCTACCCTCTCCATGGCAAAAGCCTTTCACAATTTCAGGGCATCGTTGTTCTTGAGCCTAAATGTCCTCTGCTGATAGATCTCCCAGGGGACTACTACGTAGGGGTGAGCAGGGCCATCTGTGCCTCTACGGTCCCCACTTTGGCTCCCTTTGGCCTAGTAGTCCCTCTCCTGTCCACGCGATGTTTTCAGCGTGGTCTACTTGGAAGTATGCAGGAGGGCCAGGCATTAAGGGAGGATCCATGACTGCCTGTCATATTTTGACTTCTTGTCCCCTCTCTTCACGTTCCCATTCTCCTTCAGAAGTTTTTGCCCAGCCCCAGGCTTCCAGGATGTCAACAATTTTAAATGTAAAGTTAAAGCCAATCAAATGAAGGTGTATTTTCTCCATCCCACATGGATTCACTCGATAAGTTTATCCTTGAGCTAATCCCTGGTTGTACAGGGGACTATAGTGTCGCTAGCCAAACTCTGGGCAGGAAACTCCTCTTTCCAAAAGTGCCAGGAGACAGGTGCTGGTGGCAAGCAAGGAAAGACCTGTGGACCCTCTGGGCAGAAAGCTTATGTGGGTTGGAAAAAAAGAACAAACCATAAAGCCATCAGTCCCATCGATGTCCGAGACCCTGGTGGCCCTTTTATTTCTCATTTAAATCCAGCTCTACTTGGAGTCCCCATTGCTTCAAATGGCTCCCGTGAATATGTAGAAATAAGAGGTCTTTGGAAGCCCCGTGACAGTCCTCATCAAAGGCCGATGTCTCTGTCCAAGGGTGAGTTTTACAAGAGGGAGAATAACAGGCAGCTAGCCACATTTCATTCTTTGACATTCCAATTACATTAAGCAAGGCAGGCATTAGAGATCAATCGACAGGTTGGCCCAGTAATGTGAGGGCAGAGAGAGGCGGGTCACTGAAGAGATGGCCCAGGGTGGTCACAGGGCAGTGGCTGGTACCTCTGAACAGAACTCGCCCTCTGCGAGCCTCGGGCTGCAGTTTCTAAAGTGCTGTCCCCTTTATTACCTCCCCGCTGTCCCTTTCTGACAGTATGAGCCTGTCAATCTGGACCATTGCCTGGGCTGGAGAGCTGGTTAACTAGGGTTCGCCTCACCATTTCAAGAGGAAGTTTCTGTTTGTGGGAAGAATAAATGAGTAGCACTCCCCACTCCTGGGCATTTTCCACTGAAGCCCGACCAGCCGCCAGCTCAGGCTCCATCAATCTCTTTCTAACTTCACCAGTCCAGGTGCCCACCGAGTTTGTCCTTCCCAGCGCCAACTAGCTGCACATCCTTCTTTAATTTTACAGCTGATTGACTATGGCATGGAGTTTAGTAGATTGGGGATCAAATAAATGAGAACCATAGCATTAATCCCCTGGGGGCTAGGTTTTGATTATTTTGTTGACCCTGGAGCAAGACATGCCCTGGTGGGAGGGGGAATACCCTCCACATGGCCAAGGCCAGATGTTCCTGCCAGGGCTGATTCAATTACATTTAAAGTAAAAAGGTAGGAAATGCACCCCTCCAACCCCCCTGAGAATTAGCACATACCTAATGGAAGAGAAACCAGGAGTGTCTGTTGTGGTGAAAGGCCTGATGGTCCCTGGAATATGAGGGCTGATTTGGCTCTCTGGCTGGGGTTCAGGAGGACTCCCAAGAGCTACATCAGGGTTAGTTGCTTAAGTACAGCCACAGGGGGTTTGCCTTCCCTGCAAGGATGTAAAAAAGCCTTGTAATTCAATTACGATCCAAATCTAGTGTTTTCTATATCAAAGGAGAGAATGTGGGATTTAGCAGCCTATTCATAAACACTTTGTTAGCCAACCTGCTCTGGAAGTTTTGGTATCCCAAGTGCCTGCTGAATGCCAAATGGTGGAAGAGGGAATGTGTTAGAAATAAAAGAATATGGTCAGGGTGGAGAGGATCTTGGTCAAAAGTCTACTTGGTATCTATCTGATTGCACTGGGAGTCGGTCATAATTAGCATACCATTGGTGTATTTAAACCATAAAATAGTATTAATTGATTATCAGGGACTGTTGAGAGTGCAGGAGTGGCCATCCTCCACTTCATGGGGGTCTCTGTGCCAGGCAGGGTAAGTTCCAAAAACATGGTTCCTTTGGTCCCATTGGTCTCTGGTCTAAAAAGGGCCCCATTCTCAGATGCTCTATTTTGCATTCTTAGCAGGGGTTAAAGAAGGGGCTCTGCATTGTCATGTGATCTGGGCTCTGCACATTGTGTGACGGGCTCTTCTCTATGGATGCTGTGCCCTGGACTAAGGGTGACGAGTCATCCAGAATAAATCTGCAGTGAAGCCATACTTCTTAACTAGAAGCCAAGAGACGTTCACGCGTCTCCCAGAGATTACTCCTTTCTGGTCGAGACTGTCTGAATGGCCCCTATAACTCACAATGAAACTTCTTACAGGCTGTCCTTGGTTACTATGACCGGAACGTCACAGCAGACAATGTGTTGGGTGGTCTTTTTTCCTTTGTATGCCAGACTGAAACTGATACTTAGCCCAACAGGTAGCAATCCAAGTGTCTCTCGCAAACACGTGGACTTGGAGTTGATGCTGTCAATCTTTATAACAACCCAAGGGAGGGTGGAGAAACTCACAAACTGCAAGGCAGCCATCTCGTTTTATCCATAGGGAGAAGCAAAGAAGGCCACATGGTCAGCCCTAAATACAGACATGCAGAGACTGAGATGAGAGAGTGTGGCTTTGCTGAGGGGACACCACAGAGTTTGGATGGCTTTGCTGAGGGGACACCAGTGATTTTTGGATGGGTTTCCAGATCCAGTGACTCCGTAGCTTCATTTCCTGTTCCTCACAGAGCAGACCTGCCCTTGCTGTCCTTGAGTGTCGAGACCTGAGTTCCCAGTTGGATTCAGCCATGAGGCTTGAACCCAGAACTCTGCACACAGCAGGCAGGAGCTTTGCCACTCAACTACATCTCCTTCTCCGTGCCGACTCCCTCACCAGTCATAGGCCAAAGTACCGAGGCTGCTATGTTGCTGGCTCACACACTGTATACTTTATGTTCCCCACAGCTGTGGCATTCCATCGGTTATAGGATGAATCAAGATGGAGAATAGCTGTGGAAAGTACTTGGTGATTATTTAGAAGTTCCATTTATCAGAGAACATCATTCAATCTCATTTTCTAAGACAAAACTCGTGGCCCACAGTAACGGCCACAAGTCATGTGTTTAAAGTCGTTTAAAATGTTCATGGCGAAGATGCCACATTAATCATATAATTTGGGCTAATGTGAATATTTTTATAGGGTTATTAACATTTCAAAGATGTTAGAGCTGTTTTGGAATTTAAAATTAGATTTATGGATTTGAGGAACACATAAAAAATTAATCTGATTTCTTCTGGTTTGAAATCGAGAATGAAAGAATCGGCAGCAGTGGAGTTAGCAAACGGGATGGAAAAGGCAATTTAAAAAGTAAGAAGAAAAGGTAGGCACTGAGGAACCTGGGGGAAGGCTGCTGTGACTGACAAGTGGGGAAGTTAAGATTGGGAAGTAAATGGAAGACGGTGGGCCTTGAATGGAAGTACGGAAGTGCCAAGGGACAGGGACCGGGTTATAGTGAAGGCCGCTTCTTGGCGGCATCTTTCCTTCTGCTTTTACTCATTTTTAAAAATTCATTCTTTTGATCACCCATTCATTCTTTGGGGGTTATGTTGGTGTTTTTATAGAGTTTGCTCTCTAGTAAGATTCGAGAGATGAAAGAACCCTAAATTCTGGCAAGGGGGAAAACAGAAGATCAGAAGGGATAACAGGAGCAGAACACCATGTCCAGTTGCTCTTGTCCTTCCTTCCTTCCTTCCTTCCTTCCTTCCTTCCTTCCTTCCTTCCTTCCTTCCTNCTCCCTCCCTCTTTTTCTCTCTCTCTCTTCTCTTGACTTCTGAGACAAGGTCTCTCTACATAGCCCTGGCTAATCCTACAACTCACTACGTAGACCAGGCTGGCCTGGAACTCGTGGAGATCCGCCTGCCTCTGCCTCCTGGGTACCACACTCAGCTTCGCTCCTCTTACTTTAACTTGGATTTCAGCCAAGCCAAGAATGATCTCAGAAATCTTGTTCAGCCAGGACCTGCCTGGATGGTTCCTGTAGGCTTAGTTGAAGCCCAACGTTTGACCCAGAGTGGCTTTGCTGGCTCTCAGGAGTGTTCTGACCTCTACCAGCATCTAGTGGAGACAATCCTGCTAGTTCACAGAGTCACTATAAGGTCGGAAAGTTCCTATATTTAATTCTGGGAGTCCTCAGCTGGAAGAGGAGGTAGGTTGTGGGGCAGCCGTTATAATAGTATCTTGAACTACTGCTATTCCAGCAGTGACTTTCCTAACAGCCTAACTTTTCCCACGGAAGTTAGGAGGGAAAATATCCATGCAGCTTTAAGTGGACAAGGCTGCCAGCCTCAGACCATAACTCACACCCCTCAGGGTTGGTTCAGTTCTGAGGAGAATATTCTGGTGGTCTACTGCCATGTGTTGACTCCAGCTAGCCTGACCCTCAAAGCCAGCCATGGACTGCCAGTCTCTGAGTTGGCATGGTGTATGCCCACCCCAGCTTTGCTTAGCTCCCTTCTCTCATGTTCTGCAGTGAAAGAAGTCAGCTTGCCTGATAGTTTACATGACCCAGTTTGTCCCCCTTCTGGGTGCAGTGTATGACAAACAGGGATAACTGTTCGCCAAAGTACAATAGGCGTCTCTTGATCTTCGTCTGGCCAAGGGTTACTGTGGGATTTTCAGCATCGCATGACGGGAGTTTGAAATCTTTTCTGTGCTTTGACATTGAGGTTCTAGGAGGAAGCTGACTCCCAACCCATGAGACTTTGAAGAAAGGTACTTTTTGGAGCGGTGGACAAGGTTAAAGAAACTGAGGATGGATGGAGGCTGAGGCACCTGGAGGGAGACAGCAGGGAGAAACACTAATGAACCCCTGGCCTGGGGCAGTAAATGGGACTGGTGTGAGAGCCTGGATAAAGCAGGAATCTTGCCTCTGCCTCCACACCACAAGTCAAGGCCGGATACAATCCCTGCCAAACCATGGGATTGAAGTGTGTGAGTGTGTGTGTGTGTGTGAGTGTGTGTGTGTGTGTGTGTGTGTGTGTTGGGGGAGTTGGTAATTCCCACGACTCGCTAGTTCTGTACTTTGCTATTCTGCTAGTGCCTCCCATTGGCCAGACACAGCCTGGAGTCAGAGAGCCGCAGGGCCTCAGCAGGGCCTTTGCAAGGACAGCATCCTGGGGCAGCCAGAGGAACAACAGGACAGCGGCAAACAGGTCAGGAGTCAGGCTGAGCATGCTGACCTGAGACTGTCAGGGCCTCCATGGGCTCACCACTGAGGCCAGAGGAATGGGACACGTGGATTCACTTGGGCTTATCACGGGATGAGGATGGGGTAAGACAAGGCAATCATTGTCCTGCCTTTTGAATATCTACCATTGGCTGCCGGTCCCATTGAGGAATCTTTCTATTGCCCGTTCCTGTGAATAAGCTACTCATCTCCCATTTAAAAAAAATTTAATTCTTTTTTCCCCATATTTTAAAATTTGAGTTAATAATAATAATAAAAAAAGCCCTCAAGGTTGACAAGGACTAGGATTGACAGTAACTATGGCTTTTAGAAATCCCTGTTGTCCATTTAAATTTTAATGTTTCTATCATTTGTTCCTCAGTGTAAATTAACAGCCGTGGCAGTGTGTGGGGTTTCTTTTCTGAAGTCGAGACTTTAAATTTAATTCAATAGCCAAGATTTACAGCACTTCTATATTTCACACGGCAGAATCAATAATGTGACTGAAGTGAAGAAGATAAAAATTTATGGTATCTTGCAATTTAATGGTTGAAAAGATGCAATTGGAGAGATCATAAATTGTGAAGGAGTTTATGCTTCATTGCTCCTGATTCAGTGCGTGCTGTTGGAACTTGATTTGTGGCTATTCACAAGGTGTGATTAATGGTGTGATCGATGCCGGCCTCGGTGCGGTAAAGCAGTTGTAACGCTCTTCATTAGAATAAATAAAATAAATTGACTGAAGCTTTATAAAAACTGTGTAACATTTAAAATCTAAAATGTCATTTTTTTTCCTGTCACAATTTAGGTTTCTTCAGGCAGCTTCCACCTACAGCACATCACCCAGTGCCATTCTTTTTGGCTATTACAGAAACCCATGTGGGTTTGGGTTGGCTTTATGCAAAGCTCACTGAAGGGGAAAAGGGGCGAGTTGAATAGGATCGCAGGAGCTGGGACATTGTGGTGGCTGTGCTCTGTCTTGTTCCTAATGTGCATTTTATCCCTCTTAAACACACAGAGTTTAAAGAAATCAAGGCAGAAAATGACCTCTCTGTTCGACGATTTGTCGCAAACACAATCAGAGCGGGTCACGTCCACTTCTGAAGCAGGTGGTCTTCAGGTGTCCCGGCGGCAAGCACCCACCCTTTAGAAAGGTTTTTCTTCGTGTCCAGCTGCTTTTGTTACATGTGCACACCGTGATTCAAAATGGGGAGGAGCAGGGAGTCTCCCCAGGTTTGGCAAGAATAAGGTAGATCTAGGTACTGCCTCCATGCCTGGCTGGGCACTGTTGCCTTTACACGCGCACACAGGAATTCTTCCAACTGGGGAGCTTATTCAGTGCATTCAAAGACCAGCTAGCTGCCTTCGCCTCCATTTCAAACTCTGAAATTAATACTGCCAGTTAAAGCAAAGTTTTGCACATCCCAGGGAGGAACATGACTGCAGAAATCTCTTTGCTTGCTTCATTTCATGTGGCCAGTTTGTCTTTTTATTAAAAATGCTAAAGTCACCAGCCAGTGACCAGCTTTGCCCTGTGGAATTCAGATGGCGGTAACTGACTTATGGGGGATCCAAGCCACCAGAAATCACAGACTGGCACCAGGCCTTGGACCTGGGAAGCCCTTGAAGGGTGTTTGCCCTACTCAAGGGGATTCCATGAGGATGAGTGTAGAAAGCTTTGGTGATGTGACTGTCCCTCAATGTCAAGGCCTTAAAAATGGAAAGACATGGCAGTAAGCCTCCCTGTCATTTGATTTTGACACCACATTGAAATTCTATTCCCGTCACCTTGAGATTCTCCAGGAGGATTGAGTGGAGAGATGTGCAGAGGTGGCCCATGTGTTCTAGTTCTCAACTCGAGCATATCAAGTCCACTGGCTTCCTGGATTTTCTTTATTTCTCTGGAGAGGTCCTTCACTGAATCTCTATTTTCAAAATGATAGTGTCTTGGTGTAGCCGAGAGACTTGACTTCCTAGAACAAGTTCTTTACCTTGGCCGCCCTCAGCTGAATGAGTTGCCTTCTTTCTGCATTGGTATCTAGAAGTTAAGCAGGAAAGAGAGCTGCAGCAGAATTCCCTAGTGCTTACAAGCAGGGCAGACATCTCAGGGGGTGGGACTTCCTGTGACAATCATGCCTGTGGAAGCTAGAGAAGGAAGACAAAGAATTCTCTGATTAAAGGGAACGAAAAAGAGTAGAGAATTCAACCAAGCATGAAGAAAACCAAACTGCTTACTTCTGCTCGAGGCTGAATTTCTGTGGGTGCTAGCTAGCACACATTAAGCTGGAGATGCTGAAGACCCCTTGTGGAAATCCCTCAAGAGCTGTGCTGTGTATATCATGTGTGATAGTTTGTTTTGGTTGCCACCTTGACTGGATATAGAGATACCATAGACGGTCAAATTTCCCTTGTATATCTGTGGGGGCGTTTCCAGAGAAGTTTGAAACATGGGAGAGTAACTGGGAGAGAAAGACCTCACTGTGGGTACACCTTCCAGAACACCAAGTCCATGCCAGAACAGGGTGTGCCCATCTGCCTTTTCTTTCTTTCTTTCTTTCTGAGCTCTGTCTGTGTTCATTACTGTTGCTGCTGTCCTCCACCTCTTCAGCCACACTCCAAACTCCAGCTGCTTCCATCATTCAATGTGGACTTAATTCCAGCAATGCTCCGGGCATCTTTCACTCCTCCAGAACCTGCTTGAGGCTGTTGGGAAACCCAGCTTCTTGGATTCAAAAGCTACTGGGTTCTGTTTCTCCAGGGTGCAGACCACCGCAGTTGGACTGTATGTCCTATCAGGTAAGCAAGCCACTCTAATAATTCTGGTTTATTATTTATAGGACACTGATTCTGTTTCTAGAAAGACCCTTACCTAATACACCATGTCTGTCCCATTGAACATAGTGCCTTGAACAATGGCTGTCACCTACAGCAGGAGCTCAGAACATATTCTTTTGTAAAGGTAAGGTGATGAACAACTCATCTTAAAGACCACAGGCAAGCCCAGCAGCTAGAAAAACTGTCAAGAGCCATCACTGAAAGTCTTAAAAACAGAAAGGCTTGTTAGGATGGGGCGGGGCCTGAAGTAAACTGGGTGGTGTGGGGAAAGCCAGCACAATCGTGTGTGTGTGTGTGTGTGTGTGTGTATGCACGCACAGGCATACATGCTCTAGGGATCACTGTGCTAAGTTGGGTGGCTTTGACCAGGCCTCTAGGCAACAGATATAGCAGCTTGGGGAACAAACAGAGTAAGAAATCCTAGTCAGTTATTTGGAGATGAGAGTAGTGAGTTTTGGCAGGAAAACTCCCAATACGGTACAGAAATAAGTAGAGACATTTGGCAACTTGGGGGGAAACAGATGAACTTCTCTAAACTTGCCTTCTTTTCTGTACTGGGAGTGGGGTAAGATGGGTAAGTTGTTCCCTGGGGTCTCCTTCAGCTCTGTATCCTTCACTATCCAGCCTGTTTCTAGATCTAGTAAGTCCGGCTCTACTACCCAAAGGTAGACTAAGTCTCTTCACTTGTCAGGGTACTGCAGACAGCAA